>PKMM01032675.1:455590-473972 GCA_002933915.1 Eutrema heterophyllum | reverse complement strand
CGGATGACCCCTTCCTTCTCTTATGCTCCATAACTCCAAACTTCTCCAAAATGACTCCAAGCACCTATAAAACACTCCAAATGATGCAAGACTCACTAGGACTTAATGAAACCTAGCTAGACTCTAATTTAGACCAAAACACTAAGGAAAACAATGATTATGCATGCATGTGACTCAAAACGCTAAGTAGAATGCATGCTAAAACGAGTAAAATATGAGAAATCATATCTCCGTCACGAACCGTTCCTTTGAGAAAATATGAAGCAACTTCACGCATTCTTAAAAGTTTTCTCATATCCATGACCCAATGGTTGTGTCCTGACAGGTCCAAAGGTAGCCGTTCTTCATTAGGTTTCGTTTTGTCCAAGCAACCCACAATGATCCAGAACGTGAGAAGGGTCTCCAAATAAGGCTCAAAGCGAAGACAAAGGAGATATCGCGGAGTCGACGGAAACCGAGCCCACCCTCTGCTTTGGGCGTGCATAATGTCTCCCATGAAAGTTTTGCCTCTGTTGTTTTATTTGGATTCCCTGACCAAATAAACGCTCCACATAAACTCTCAATTTCGTCGAAGCAGCTTGACGAGAGACGGAATACTGAGCACCAGAAGTTAACCATACTCATTATGACCGAAGCTATGAGCTGTACCCGACCTGCATATGACAAATGTTTGTTTGTCCAAGATAACATTCTCGATTTTATCCTGTCTATTAATGGAGCATAGTCGTGTTTAGTCATCGTCTTTGTAGTCAAGGGCAGCCCAAGATACCTTATGGGGAGAGTATTTACCGGTACACCAAGCTCTATAGCGGTTTCAAGAATTGCATGTTGATCACGGCCTCCAACAAACAGGGATGATTTAGAGGCATTAATGAGAAGTCCTGAGATTCGGGCATAATCTTCCAAAACTTTGAAAGTCTCTCGCAAAGCAGATGATGAGCCATTAGTGAAAACCAGAATGTCATCAACAAAGCTTAAGTGGGTAACACGGACCTGTTTACATCGAGGATGAGTACCAATGGAGCCATTTTCCGAAGCTCGGTTTAGCATTCGAGAGAGGACATTTTGAGCCATGACAAATAAATACGGAGATCGTGAACAACCTTGTCGTATCCCGCGATTGCTCCCAAAGAAACCCTCCAACTCCCCATTGACCACTACCGAGAATGATGCAGTGGAAATGCAAGTGTATATCCAATTAATGAACATTTATGGGAAATTCATTGCTCTGAAAACTCCTACGATGAAGGGCCATTGGATCGTATCAAAAGCTTTCGAAATATCGAATTTAGAATTTAATAGCATTGCGAGGTGAGATTGAATCTTTATGGTAGTCCTTCACAAGCTCTGCCGCTAGTAAGACATTTTCCAGCAAAAGACGCCCTTTTATGAAGGCACTCTGGTTCGGCTCTACTAATTCCGGGAGGATGCCCTTCAATCGATTAGCCAGAATTTTTGAGATTACCTTGTAAATCATGTTGCAACAAGCAATGGGGCAAAAGTCCTTAATGGTAGCGCCAATACCATCTACCCTCTTCGGGATTAGTGCGAGTAAAGTTGCATTGACTGATTTTGGCATAAATCCGTAGATGAAAAAGGATTGAACCGCGATGATAAAATCATGACCGATAATCTCCCACGCTGTGACATATAACTCTTTTGTGTATCCATCTGGTCCAGAAGCTTTGTCGGAAAGCATGGATAGTAAGGCAATCTTTATCTCCACAGCGTTTACCGGAGCCACAAGACCCCTGGCCGTGTCACCTTCACAACGGTACTGTAGCAGACCAGATAAGAATACATGTGAATCGCTATCGAAATCACATTCTTCGTGCTGGAGTAGATTCTGAAAATAGTATGATGCTTCAGCTTTTATATCCTCCGTATTTGTAATTTCGATGCCAAGGGATGTTGTCAACTTCCGGATTGCATTTCTGGCTGTTCTCGCTTTTGTAACCACGTGATAGAATTTTGTATTATGGTCGCCACATCTCAGCCATGTAATACGGGATTTTTGCTGGAAAAAGTGTTCCTCTATTCCTGATAATTTATTCCAATCCTCGGATGCTGAGGTGATTGCTGCCATGTTCTCCGATGAAGGATCCTCTAGGGCTCTGTTTTTTGCTGCACAAAGGGACGTGTAAGCTTCAGAAGTTCTAGATGGAATGTTACCGTATTTCGTTCGGTTGAGCTCACGCAGTGGAGATTTTAGCTGCTTAAGCTTTTTGTGAAAATAAAACAGAGCCATCCTCGAATGATAAAGATACGGTGTTGACGTCCAGCACTCATAAAGCTTGGCGTGGAAATGTAAGTGAGATGTCCAAAAATTGAATAATCGGAACGGCTTGCGGCGGTTGGACACTACGCCTTCCAGCTGAACAAGGCATCTTGAATGATCAGAGATTCCATTACCCTCAAAAGAAGCATGAGATTGAGGGAAATTAGAGAGCCAATCCGAGTTGATTAGAGCTCGATCGAGTTTCTTTCCAATTGGGTTTGAGTCCTGGTTGTTAACCCAAGTGAAAGAGGAGCCTGTATAAGCCATGTCTGAGACCTCACAGTACGAAACTGCATTCTGAAAATCCCTCATACCCACCGCGTTATAGGAGTAGTCCATATGTCGGGAATGTTCTGTTATAGAAAAAATTTCATTAAAGTCGCCCAGAATGACCCAAGGCATCGAAACTTGCTGCAGAGACAAACGGACGGTGCATAGCTCAGACCATAGTATGCGTCTCTCGGCGATGAAGTTTGACGCATATACAAAGCTACACAGAAATCGAACCCCGTACTTAAGTATTGTGACTACGCAGGTAACTTGTTGGAAACTCTTTAGAATTGGAACGATTTCCACTTCGGTAGACCATCCAATCCAAAGACGGCCCAATCTGTGGCAATCATAATTCGTGAACGTTGACCAGCTGGGCATGGTGTAATCCATGATGGGCTTAGAAAGATTTTCTTGTACTCGTGTTTCAACAAAACATCCAAAAGAAGGCTGCACTGCTTGTATCCATCTACGAACTACGTCGTGTTTGCGAGGCTTGTTGAACCCCCCCGTGTTCCAAATAAAGAAGGATGTCATGACTTCCGTGAGGAAGCATTTTTTGTGTTTTGTTTCACGATCTCCTTGCGGTTGGGGATTGGCTTTGGGGGGCCTTTGGATCGGCTTCGATTACTTCCTTGACGTAGTGACTTTTTATTTCGGTTATTATCCTCTGTTTTCTCCTTCTCATTTTCTGATTTCTCCTCGTTTTCCTCTATATTTGTTTCCTTTGGGTCCACTTCACACTCCTCTTTGTTGTTGATAGTTGTATCCGCCTCTACCTGCTCTAGTTCACCATCTTCTAGGTCTCCTAGAACACTGAAGCCGCGAGGTGGGCTGTTTGATTCCTTCCAATGTTCCTCAATCTGTTTACTCTCAGGCGATATAGACCTCCCATTCTTTCGGTTGACAGGTATCCATTCTGAGGACTCAATGTTTCCTTTCACTAACCTCTGCTTTTCTTCACTCCCAACTGCAGGTAACGAAGGGGCCGATGCTTCAGCTCTGAATGGCGAAGTGTGCTCCAGCTCACTTATGAGCTTCTCTGTTATTTCCCGAGCTGAGGTAGTCTCTGCAATGTTCTCTTCTATGATCTCCGGTTCTGTAGAGTTGTTTTGTAACTCTTTTCCGTTGTCTCTGGTCAGTATATTTTTATGGCTGGTCGAGATGCAGTTCTTCTCGCCATGACCCCAAAGGTGACATAGGTTACATCTAGGAGGCAACCAAGGATATGATACATCCACCAAAACATTCTCCCCTTTCTCGTTTTTGAATTNAATATTCAATTAATTGTTTTTTATATTTTATTGCATTAATTATTTTAATTAATTATTAAATTTTTAATTATTAATTATTAATTTAATAATTAATTAATTATAAAATTCATTATGATTAAAATAAATTCATTAAACATAATTTAAATTTGTTCAAAAAAAAAACATAAAATATTAAATTCAAATGTTCGGAGCGTTGTCCGGGTTGCCGGGATCGGGAAAGAGATGGGGGAATTGTTGCTGCATAACCTTCTGCAATTGGGTGAGTTGTGTCTGGGTTGAGGCTTGTGTGGACTTTAGCTGCTCGACCTCCGTGTCACGTTCTTTCACCGTCTGGGTGAGCCTCTCGATTTCTTCCCTGTAATCTGAATCAAACCGAGGAAGAAGTTTCTTGTGTTGGAAGTCCGCCTAACCCAGCAAATCGACCTTTGACTTTCCGAGTTTCCTACAAAATATTATAAAAATCATTAATGAAATTACAAAGAAAAATAATTAATGAAAACAAATCGAAACTTACATTGAGAACAATGTCGTTGATAACTTCCCGGGGTAACTCATTTGAGGACGACGATCCGTCGAGATTGAGTTGGGACATTGTAACTTCATGTTCCAACTTCTTCTTCTTGCATGTCTCTATAAGGTCGTGCATGCCCGGGTCCTGGATTATGTTCCAACTTTGTTGGTGTGCCTATGCTCGATAATTTGAAGATAATCAGGAGGTTTGCCGTCTTTTTTCGCCTGTAAAATTTTGTTAAGTAAGTAATAATAAAAACGAAATTATTAATTAAAAATTGAAATTAGACTTACCATTTCCATCGCATCGCGTTCGACGGTCTTTGCGCCCCCGTTGTGGATGTACATCCCCTTCCCTCCTCGTTCGCTCCTCCGGTTCTCCGAGTTTGTTTCGGAAAGCTTCTTCGTCGCAGGCTTACTCCAATACTTGCCAAAGCCCTTCCAGACGTCGTCGTCAAGGTCTTTCGGCTTGTCTTTGTTCTGCCCACTTCTCCTTCCACTCTTTCATGTGTTTCGAGTATGAACGCGCAGCATACTTGTCGAATTGGCCAAGTACTTCTTTCGTAAGTGTATGGTGTCACGTAAACTCTTGCTACAGACAGAAAAAAACATAATGTTACTTTTCAAAATTAAAATTGACAAAATAGACTACAAAAAAAACCTAAAAAATCGGAAATTTTCATACCGCGAAACTCCGGTGCCACAAGTCTTTCTCGTCTTTAGGCATGTCCGAATACTTCTCGTACGGTTTGTCCAACATGTTGTGGAGCATCCGTAAAATCAGCTTTGTGATCTCAGTCGACAATTTAAATCTGAAAACATTAGAAAAAAATTACGTACGTTTAGATTAAAAATTTAAATAAATTGAAATAACCAAAATCTTCGAACTTACCACGTCCCGTCCTCTAACTTCGGATCAAGACGGATGCAATGGCCCCGGTTGGGCTGTTGGACAAGCTCCTCGATGGTAATCCGGCTCCGAGCTACGGATTGCTCGAACTCTGGGATTTGAGTTTCTGAGCTCGGTCCGGCAGGAAGCGTAGCCCGAGAATCCCGAGAACGCCGTCCTTGGGAGGCGCCGCCCAAACGTAGTCCATCCTCGTTACTCATGCCGGAAAAACCAAAAAAAATCGTTAGTACTCCCAAAAATTCAAAAAAATATCCGCAAAATCAAAAATTTCCAAAAATTTCAAATATCAAGAAATTGAAAACTTCCCAAAAATTTTCAAAAATCCCAAACGTGTAGAAATTCCCGAAAATTTCAAATTTCCTGAAAATTTTCAAAATTCCCAATTATTTCAAAATTTCCGAAAATTTCAAAATTCCCAAAAATTTTAAAATTCCCGAAAATTTTGAATTTCTCAATTTTTTTAAAAAATTCAATAAATTACTAAAATTTTCCAAATTTTCCCAAAAATTCAAAAAACGATTCTAATAAGTTTTTAATAAAATTCTTTGTTTATATAATTATACAAAAACGTGTTTTCTTTTATATAATTATAATATTTATAAAAAATGTTTTTTATATTATTCTAAAAACGTNATTCAAAAAAAGTTTTATAAAATTTTCATATTTTTTCAAAAACGGTTTTATATAATTATAATAATATTTATAAAGTTTTCATATTTTTTCAAAAACGGTTTTGTTGAATTATATTTATAATTAATATTTATAAAAAAACTTTTTTATAAATTTTTATATAAACGTTTTTTCAATTATATAATTATAATTAATATTTAAAAAAACTTTTTTTATGCAAAAATTATAAAAACTTTTATCTTCTAAATCTAAATCTAAAAACTAAACCCTAATCAAATTTCAAATCTAAATTTATCACCCTAACAATCTAATTCCATAACTCAATCTAAATCTAACAATCTAACAACCTAAATCATCTTAATTAATCCAAAACAATAATTGAAAAGGAAAAGATTTGAAGGATTGAGAGAACTTAAATGTTGGGATTGAGAGATTTGAGGGATTGAGAGATTTTGGAGAGAAAATCGAGAGATAGAGAGAGACTCGAGAGAGAGAGAATTTTTGCAGAAGGAAGGAAGAGAGAGAGAGAAAGAAACGAGAGAAACGTTTCGATTTTTAATATATATATATATATATATCGATTTCCGACGGATATATCCGTCGGAAATCCATCGGTTCTTGGTGAAAAAATTTGTTTTGGCGGTCAACCTTCCCGCGGTCTCGAAAAAATCGAATCCGTCGGAAATGCTTTGGGAAAATACCGTATATTCCCTGCATGTCTTTCCATTGGCCAGTCAACAGACACGTGTTCTCGTGTAAAATCCGTCGAAAATTTCCGACGGATTTCCAACGGATTTAGAGTAAATTTGGGGTTTAGGGTTTAGGGTATGGGGATATGATTTAACAATCCCTAATCTATAGGTTTCCTTCAAAAAATAATACATACATTAATTTAAAAGGCTTTGTTTGAGTTTTTAATATTTAAAACATCAAAACCTATACATTACTCATAACATCTGTATACCTTATACTAAAACTTATACTAACACCTCTATCAAATTTTATAAAATCTATAACACATTTTTAATTTGAAATTTGACAAGTTCAGCAATTTTATATACATCATTTAAGTATTTGTCTACAGTTTTTACAAAAAAAAAACCTAACCCCTGTATCCTAAACCACATTTTTTGGACATCCGTCGGAAATTTCCGACGGCATTCCGACGGATACGGGTTGCAAAACTGATATAAACGAGGTAAACATGTTTAATAAAACACACAAAAATGCTAAGTATATTTCCGACGGATACAGAAACTTTCGCCTAAAAATGGTGCCAGACTGTCTGGATTGTGTGGAGTCCCGGCTAAAACCGAAAACCTTCGGCTAAGTATACATCCGTCGAAAAGCGGTCAGAAATTTCCGACGGATTTCCGACGGATACAGAAACCTTTGGCTAAAAATGGTGCCGGACTGTCTGGATTGTGTGGTGTCCCGGCTAAAACCGAAAACCTTCGGCTAAGTATACATCCGTCGAAAATTTCCGACGGATGTATACTTAGCATTTTTTTTTTTTTTCGAAATGGATTATTACACTTAAGTATATCAAATGTTTAAGTTTATAAAAATTCCACATAACTAATACATTCCACATAACAAATATCTAGTATAAGTACAAGTACATATTTTACAATGCAAAGTTTATAAAGCTACTCTGAATCCGATGATGAGTAATTTGATTCTCTGAATCGGAAGTTTCCCCAAATTCGTCAAATTCTTCCTCTGGATTTTCAAATACCCGATTGTCTGCATGTATGGTGAAATCAACAACAAGGTCGACCTCAAGGGAATGCTTGATTGAACCCAAACCTACGGAGCTAATTTGTTGGAGGGGTTCATGATCGGACATCCCATGAACTCTACATCTCGGGTTTATCGATGTGACTGTAACCCATGGGTCTTGCTTGTTTGTCACCCGAGGATAGGAAATGTAGCATACCTACACCATGTCAAAATTAAACCACGGGAATGCAAAAATACTAAATTAAAATTTAACGTAAAAGAAAAAAAAACAAACCAGGTCTGCTTGTGAGGCAAGTACAAATGGCTCGTATTTCTGGAGTCGTCTTCTGCTATGTAATGATGTAACACCAAATTGGTCATGTCGCACACTGCTTCCTACTAATGGGTCGTTCCAGTCGCATAAAAATGCAACGCATCTCAAACCGAGCATTCCCGGGTAATGAACATCAAAAATCTCACGTACGACACCATAGTATACAAGATCACCGGACTGAGTAGATACACCGTAATCTGAAGTTGTCGCACTCCTATCATCCCAAAGAATCTTAAAAGCGTACCCCCCTGTGCTATACATCACATGTGACTGTATGTTTGCTAGTGGAAAGCGCACAATTTCTTCTAACCACGTGGGAAATCTTTGTCCGTTAGCCTTCTCTGTCGTTACCTGAACGAATAAAAAAAAATGAGTAAAAGAAACCATTCATTATATATGAAAGTTAAAAACAAGGCAATTAAAACACTTACATAATCTCTTAACCAACGTCCGAACTCTTCATGTTTGAGCTCGATTAGCTCCCTCTGTTTTGTTCGGATATGAAAAACGTTGATAAGCCATATACAAGCTGTGACATTGAAGCGATCATCACGTTAACATATATATAATCAATGACCCAATAAGTAATTAATAATTTGGTTCAATATAATACCTCTTATATTCTTCAATTCCGTCGCAGTTTGTGAGAATATACATATGTAAATGATCCCGCTCCTGTGATGAAAGTCTCCGTTTCTTGCCTTTTCCACTAAGTCATCCAATCTCTAAGAATATATGAGGAACATCGACATGATAGAAAGGTAGTTCGCCTCCGTCATCATGTCGAGCTGCTATACGACTCTTCGTTTTCACTTGTGATGGAAAGTAGAACTCGGCAAAATGTGAGGTTTCTTCATTGATGCTCTGTGCAATAATAGAACCCTCAACTCTGCTCAAATTTTTCACCTTCTTCTTTAGATGAAACATATACCGTTCGAAAGGATACATCCAACGGTACTGAACCAGGCCCCCTAATTCTGCTTCTCGAGGGAGATGAATGGTTAGATGTTCCATAACATCAAAGAAGGAAGGCGGAAATATCTTCTCCAAATTACAAAGGATTACAGGTATATTATCCGCAAGATTGCGGATACCGTCTGATGTAAGAGAGCGCAAACATATATCTCGAAAAAAGGCACCAATCCCTGCATAATATGGATAAAAATGAATAAATAAATACTAAAGTATATATTATGTAAAGTATTAACAAATTAATTTAATGATTGTACCTGCAATTGCTTCGTGGACATTACGTGGTAGAAGACATGCAAAGGCAAATGGAAGTAGGCGCTACATCACCAAATGGCAATCATGACTCTTCATCCCAGTAAACTTCCCTTCTCCATGATCAACGCAGTTCCGAAGGTTATATGCGTATCCGTCCTGGAATCTAACATTTTCGGTAATCCAGTAAAAAAATGCGGCCTTTGAAGGTTCATCCAAACAAAAAGTCGGGACCGGAGGCTTCCCGCTCCCTGTCACATGTAGTGCTCTTCGAGAACAAATGTCTGGCAAGTCCAATCTAGACTTCAGATTGTCCTTCGTCTTCCCTTGGATATTGAGAACGGTGTTCATAATGTTGTCAAAAAAATTCTTCTCAATGTGCATTACATCCAGATTATGCCTCAAAAGATGGTCCTTCCAATAAGGCAAATCCTATAAAATACTCCTCTTGTGCCAATTATATACGTTGCCACAACCATCAACTGGATGATGCCCCTTACCACCACAATCAACGGTCCTCTCTGGACCAAAATCTCTGAACTGGGTCAACAAATAGTCTCCATCTAACTCAGGAGGTGGACCATCAAATACTTTCCGGTTCTTCCTAAACAATGTTGTGCTACGACGATAAGGATGATCGCTAGGTAGGAATTGCCTATGACAGTCAAACCAAGAGGTTTTGCGTCCGTGCTTCAATTGGAAAGCATCAGTGTTATCTTAACAGTACGGGCACGATAACCTTCCGTGAGTTGTCCATCCTGATAACATGCCATATGCTGGAAAATAGCTAATGGTCCACATAAGTACCGACCGCATGATGAAATTCTGCTGACAAGAAACATCAAACGCCTCAACACCTTGGTCCCATAACATTCGCAGCTCATAAATCAATGGCTGCAAAAACACATCGAGTGATCTCTTCGGATGCTCTGGTCCAAGAACGAGAATGCTAAGGAACAAGAACTCCCTTCGCATGCATAAAGATGGCGGTAAATTGTAAGGTGTTACAACTACTGGCCACAAAGAATATTGCATGACGTGCTTCCCAAAAGGGTTGAAACCATCGGTACATAATCCAAGGTATACGTTCCTCGCCTCATACGCAAAGCTGGGATACATAGATTGAAAATGTTTCCATGCTCATGCGTCTGACGGATGGGCGATTTCTCCATCCGTTGTATGCTCTGCATGCCATCTCATTGATCCCGATGTGCGTTCTGACTGATATAACCTCTTCAATCTCTCTGTTAACGGCAAATACCACATCCGTTTATATGGCACTGACACTCTTCCACCTGTTTCCTTATACCGAGGTTTGCGACAAAAACGGCATGACGAACGGTCTGCGTCCTCTCTCCAGTATAGCATACAGTTGTCGATGCATACATCTATCATCTGATACGGCAATCATAGACCTTGAACAAGTTTCTGTATCTCATAGTATGATGCCGGTGCAAGATTATCTTCTGGCAAAATGTCTTTCACAAAATCAGCGATTGCATCCACGCACTCTTCATTCAAATTGAAATCCGTCTTTATACCCATCATCCTAGTTGCAGTTGATAAAGGGGAATGTCCACCTCTACACCCATCATATAACGGATGTTTAGCAGCGTCTAACATATTAAAGAATCTCCAAGATTCTAAGTTAGGTTCTTCTCCTCTATCTCCATACTCATCAACCGATGGTATACTTTCACGAAATGCATCGTTCACCATCTGTACATGACCTACAGTACTTTCTACTTCCATTGCAGGTTCTTCTAAGCTAGCGTTATCCCCAATATACTGTTCACTAGTACTAGCATAATTATCCACCATTGTATCATTTTCTCCATGATAATACCAAATATTGTAACCCGACATAAACCCATGACAATAAACGTGTGACCATACTTCATCTATCACGATTAATCTACGATTCCCACAATTCTTACAAGGGCAATAGATTTTACCGGTTTTTTCGCTTTCTTCTGATTACCCGCAAATGCCATGAATTCCTGCAGACCTTCTCTGAATTCTTCCGTAACTAGGCCCGTGTCCGGAATTTGATGAGGCTTGTCCATCCATGATCGAAAATAATTATAAGGATCTGAAAAAGATATTTTCGTAAGAAATTAGATAAGAGAGTTTTTTCTTTGTTGTGATTGTAAATGAAAGGGTGGATACGTTTTTATAACCAAAATTGTGCGCGTTTTCCGACAGATGCAACATAGATATTATCGATGTCGGCAACGATGTCGGCAACGATGTCGGCAACGATGTCGGCAAGATCACCATCTGTCGAACATCCGTCGGAAATCCGTCGGAAATTGTCCGACGGATGCCCGTGGTTGGAAATCCGTCGGCAACATGTCGGCAACATCAGTATTTGTCGGAATTCCGTCAGAAATCCGTCGGAATTGTTCCGACGGATAAGGTTTTCCGACGGATTTCCGACGGATGGTACGTTCGTCCAAATACCGTCGAAAATCCGACAGATTTATGGCCGTCAGAAATGGCCCTGTTTTCTTGTAGTGGTAGAGGAACGCACTCAATATGTTTTGCTAATGGACTACATCATTTACAATGCCATATGCGACTCAAATACCTATCACGCTCTCCCCAACTCCACTTATTCATACAAATGAGCAACTCGCCGATATTTTAACTAAGGCACTTGGTCATGCTCAGTTTGATATATATTGTCCAAGTTGAATTCAAGACTTACACACTCTCATGTGAGGGAGAGTAATTGGGATAAGTACATATATCTTAGGATAAGGATTAGCTCGGTTAAATCCTAGTTTGATAAGGATTAGTTCGGGTTTGTGTCTATCTGATGTCTACAACACTTTGTATAGATACTCTTGTCATGAAAATCAATAAAGCAAGTCAGTTCAATATCTAATTCTAAGGAATACTTTATGCCAAATTTCAACGAACATGACGGCACATATTGTAAATTATTAAAACAAAACTTAATTCATTATGAGAATCCGATTAGAAAGACAGAATGACAAATGAGATGACTTCTTTCAATTATTGCAACAACCCAAAATTATTCCTAAAAAGTTTTGAAGGGAAAAGAAACAAACAACGATCAATCTTATATGATATATAGAGTACTATATCTTCTTCTTCTTTTAGAGCATCTCTAGAGACGGTGAAGCCTCGATCTCCCTTTTTTTACGCTTCACATTCTCTCGGACAGCTTCGAGATTTTCTTTAAAGGCGAGTAACTCCTCCATATTCAGTTCTACAATCTCCTTCTTCTCGTAATTTTCAGGGGGCTCTTCTAGCCTCTTCTTTAAAACCTATAATTTAAAATAAATGTTTTGATGACAAAAAGAAAAATAGATGATAAAAAATATAGAGAATCATGGGTTCTACCCCCGAAACCATGCTTCTTCTCTCATGACTCGACAATGGATAATGTAATCAATATGGAATAGCTCTAGTTAAAGATTTCGATTTCAAGATCTCGTTCAAATCAGCTAGTTCAATTGTTTCGTAAATTTTGTTAAGGTCGTAGACATTTTTATTTTTTTTTGTTAATTAAATTCGTATTTTAACCTGAAAATTATATAAAGAATATTAAAAATAGGACACTTACCTTCTCACGCTCCTTTTCTTGTTCTATTTCTTCCATGAGACGATCAAGTTTGGCTTGCATCTCAAGAATCCTAGCTTGCTTCAATGAGGACGAAGCATGGACTTCTCCCCTCGGATTAGGACTTATCAACACGTATGATCGTCCAGCGGGAATGTTCAACTCAATCTTTCTATGACCCATTTCTTACCTCTAGATCTCTCTTTTTGTTGTTGTTGTTGTTTTTTTCTTCTTCTTCTTAATTGTTACTACTCTACACCATTTTATAGATGGATTGGGTCAAATAGGTTAAATGGAGTAATGTAATGCTTTATTATGTTGACATATTTTTCCAACAAAATCTTTGAAACTTAACTTATTATTCTATTTTTCTACGAATTTTTTTAGTTAATACTATAAATTTGTAGTTTTACTATAAATTTTGGTCAATATATCTTATTAAAAAAATATTTATAAAAATATGGTTTTTTGATAACTAATCATTTGTGAAAAATTAAGATAAAAAGATAAATAAAATAATATCGATAATTGTTTTTAAGTAATACTTATCTTAAAATTAAATACGCGTTGAACAAAATATGAATGTCATATTTTCTTTGGATTTATTTTGTTACCTCTAGATTTTATTCTATATACATTAATTTTCTAACTTTAAATTAAATCGACACGCGTCAAACATGTCCATTAGTCACAGTATTTCAAAAAATTATTTGAAAGAGAATTACAATAGAAAATGAGTATAATTTTACTGTGATTTAATTTCAAAAACATTAATTAATCTTAAACAATTTATAATGAAATCTTAAAATCATCAACTTCCTACTTAGAGCACACGAAAAACATTTAACTTTTCCAACGAATAAATATTTAGAGACCTTTAAAGGTCGTTAGGGTTTGCTTCTTTCTATTGGTTATCCAAAAATATTTCGATCGTAAACCCTTAAGCCAATTAGAGAGAAGATATGGGGTTTTTATAGATTTTTTGCTGATGAGCAATAGGCTAAAGCTCTTCGAATATATACTCTCGTCTTTTCAAAACTGTATTATACATATTTGAACTTGAGTGGTGATAAACCAATAGACTATGATCGTGATCTCTATATTATTATTTAAGGAGTCATTTAGGAAAATGAACTTTATTTTGTAATTTATTATATACTATGCTATTACAAATAAAAAAGATAATTAAAATAGGAAAAGATAAAATTGTCTTTCAAAATTATTGAAAAAAATATGAAAAATATTTTTTTTTTCCATTAAATATGGTATTTACTATTTAGTTTCTTTATTATTATGATATTAAAAATATCATATATTTTTTTAATAATAATCAAATTACATATATTAAAAAAAAAACCTATTCGAGATCTTACAATAGTTTTCACTATAATTTGTATTATTTTATTTGAATATTTATCAAAACAAAAGTTGAAAATTATTTTACTATTTTTCTAAAGAGTTAGACATGAAAATATTGATTTTTTAAGAGTTTGTGGATTAACCACAAAACTCAGAGTCATTAAGCAGTGCATATTAGAATTGGTGTTTATGGATTATAGTTTTTTGCAGGTTATCCCGAATAATATTTTAGTTCACCGCAAAATAAGTTAAGTAAGCAGGTTAACCTGCTATAGACGAATTAAGATTCTAATTTTCAAATGCCCACAAAAGCGGATCTCGCAAGTCAAAATATTATGTTTTAGTTTTAAAAATAGATAGTATACTCAATTTACTAAATAATATAATTTTTTTCTCTGAAAGTTAACTTGTTATATTTTTTATTTGAGTATGTGTAAGTTTAAGTTTATATATTAGTTCACTGCAAAACGAGTTAAGTAAACCGGTTAGTCCAATTTGACAGTTCTATCTATAATCATTAGTTAAGCATTTATAAAATTAAGAAAAAAGTCAAAACAATTTTTTTTTTTAAATTATTACGCGCTATAGCGCAGATTAAATCCTAATTACTTTACATTTAATTTGCTTATGACTAGTAAGTAGTAACTGTATCTTTTTAACTTAGTTACTTAAAAAACTGATTTTTTAAACCTTCCTCTTGGTTTATCCCACTTTCTTTTCAAACTAATCCCACAAAACCCAACCATGAAACCTTGCAAAGTCATCCTAAAGCTAACATTTTGATTCTCTAGGTTTGCTTCTTATGGATTAGAGGACACGTTGGTGCGTATCTCAAGAGATTTTGCATATGAAAGTAAAAAAGGTTGCACTTAGTTGTATGAGATAGGCTAGTGCTTTTCACCTACTTCCTTTGGTCTGTCTGCATGCAGGTATACAAAACCGTCTGAACTGGTGCAGAGTATGTGCTGGTTCCGACAGATTTGCCGTGCCTGATTGTCAGGGCATCTTATGCCTTTATCTTCCCAACGAACAATGATTAGTCAGTTTCACCTATCACATATGAAAATAACATGTTATGGGCTTGTTCTGACATTCGTACGAGGCTGTAAGTGAAGTTAAATATATAAAAATTAAGAGAGTCTTAGGATATGAAAAAGGCTCTCCCACTCATATGATGATATTTAACTTACCTTTCCAGATAATCATTTTGAAATAGCTTCGAGTTGTTTGCGTACCTGCCTAGATATTTGAATGTACTAGGTTGTAGGGAATGCCTGGCTCTCTATATATTGGGTTGTCTGCTCCCCTGATCGCCTGGCTGCCCAGCTATCTGGTTGCCCAGAGGCATAGCTCTCTAGTTGCTTGGCCATCCCTGCTTGACCACTCGTTCCCCTAATTCCACACTTCTCCTAATCACTTGGCACGAGTTGGTGAATATTTATACTTCTCTAGATCATTTGGCACGAGTTGGTGAACATTATGAAATGTTTATACTCTCTAGATCACGTGGGACAAGTTTGTAAGTCTTCACTCTCTCCAAATCACATGGCACGAGTTATTTAGCAAATGTGGCCTCCTTTATTATAATTACATGTGGCGCTAAGAGATTTGCATAATCCTAAAGGGAAATATTTACCCCCATCAGTTTGCCCTCTGCTACTCGGGTTCGCATAGCGAGCTCGGGAAGTGAGAAACACCCATGTTAGAGGTAAATATTTCTTCATCTAGAAAGCAATAAAAATATATAATTCTTGCTATGGATGGAGTCGGGTCCATGGGATTTGGGGTCATGGGCCCGAAAGGCCTGATCCTGAGTCTTGAGACATGGGACAGTGGATCCGGAATTTGTTAAACTTTAGTTGTTGGCAACTGTCTTTCCTTACTGCCACGGGAATGCAAAAATACTAAATTAAAAATTAACGTAAAAGAAAAAAACAAACCTGGTCTGCTTGTGAAGCAAGTACAAATGGCTTGTATTTCTGGAGTCGCCATGTGCTATGTAATGATGTAACACCAAATTGGTCGTGTCGCACACTGCTTCCTACTAATGGGTCGTTCCAGTCGCATAAAAATGCAACGCATCTCAAACCGAGCATTCTCGGGTACTGAACATCGAAAATCTCACGTACGACACCATAGTATACAAGATCACCGGACTGAGTAGATACACCGTAATCTGAAGTTGTCGCACTCCTATCATCCCGAAGAATCTTAAAAGCATACCCCCTTGTGCTATACATCACATGTGACTATACATTTGCTAGTGGAAAGCGCAAAATTTCTTCTAACCACATGGGAAATCTTTGTCCGTTAGCCTTCTCTGTCGTGACATGTACGGATAAAATCAAAAATGAGTAAAATAAATCATTCATTATATATGATAGTTAAAAACAAGGCAATTAAAACACTTACATAATCTCTTAACCAACGTCCGAACTCTTCCTGTTTGAGCTCCAGTAGCTCGTCCTCTGTTTTGTTTGGAAATGCAAAACGTTGATATGCCATATACATCCTGTGAGATTAAAGCGATCATCACGTTAACATATATATAATCAAGGACCCAATAAGTAATTAATAATTTTTTGTTCAATATAATACCTCTCATATTCTTCAATTCCGTCGCAGTTTGTGAGAATATACATATGCAAATGATCCCGCTCCTATGCTGAAAGTCTTCGCTTCTTGCCTTTTCCACTAAGTCGTCCAATCTCTAAGAATATATGAGGAACATCGACCGGATAGAAAGGTAGTACGCCTCCGTCATCATGTTGAGCTGGTCTACGACTCTTCGTTTTGACTTGTGATGAAAAGTAGAACTCAGCAAAATGTGAGGTTTCTTCATTGATGCTCTGTGCGACAATAGAACCCTCCACTTTTGTAACGCCCGCGTTCCGGAAGAATTGATTATTGGGGTGAAATAATTAATTCGGGTTTGTTCCGGGTAGTATCGATCGATACTAGGCGAGTATCGATCGATACCAGTTCGAGGGGCATCGATCGATACAGAGTGGTATCGATCGATACCGTGCGGAGTTTATTGTTTCCTTATATCTTCTTCTTTTCTTTTCTTACGCATAACCATTGTTTCTTTGGAAAAACGAATTGGTCTTGCGCAAGAGAGAGAGAGAGAGAAAGGGAAGGACGCTTGGTGAAGCTTGGATCTTGCGAGATCAAGGGGATTTGAGCTTGGTGAGAAGCTCGAAGAAGGGATTGGAGGAGCGTTGGTTTTGGCGTGAGACGGAAGGTCTTCTAGAGCTCGATCCGTCCGATTTTAAGGTGAGTTATGACCAAAGGTTAGCAATTAAGCTTGTGTGATGTTTAGTTAAGCTTGATTGTTGAATCTTGTGGCTTGTGTGACGATTTGTGTGGCGATTTCTGGGTTTAGATTTCGCGTAGGTCGTGAATCGCAGGGGAGTATCGATCGATACCAGGGGTGTATCGATCGATACCAGTCCCTTGTCGGGAGGTTGTGCTTTGGTTTGGGCATCGATCGATACCAGGGGGTATCGATCGATACCGGTTGTGGTTGTGCGTGTGTGTTTAGTTTTTCATAGAGTTGAATTACTGATTGTGCTGGAAGTTTTAATTGGTGTTACTTAATTCTTCGTATTGTTAATTGCTCATTGTTGTTAATTGTTAGCCTGTTGTTGGGAGGATCAATCTCACTCAGCGTTTGGTTAGCCAAATGTTGATGCATCACTTTTGTCGATGCAGGTAAAGATAAGGCGTGATCATGGAATCGAGGCAGTGAAGAGGGGATGATTAGGACCCGGGGTTTTTAATTGTTGTTGTATTGCTTTCGCTATTGTAGAACTGTTAACACTGGTTTTGTGTTTATGTGTGTTTGTATTATTTATTTCCGTTTAAAAAAAAAAAAAGTGTGGTCGTTTCAATTGGTATCAGAGCCCTTACGGTTCTAGGAGCCTAGGTGGTTCTAGAATAATTTGGGTGTTGTGTGGGGTCTTAGAATCATTCCCTTCGAGCCTTGCGAGATTCCACGGTGATTATCTTTATTGTGATGATTGTGTTTGTTTTCTTAGCTTGTGCTTCTGCACGTGTGCAGATGGCTAGAGGGCTTGGTAGAGGTCGTGGCCGTGGTAGGGGTCGTGGCCGTGTACCGGCGGAGCAGGTCGAGGAGTCGCGTGCGAGTCAGGTTGGGTCTGAGGGTGTGTCTGGCGTGCGCGCCAGTGTGGCTGGTGTTCCAGCGGGTGCTGCGGGGGTAGCAGCGGGTGATGCTCGGGCCCGAGATGATCGCATAGCGGATCTTTTGACGAGGTTG
>PKMM01032675.1:206915-450761 GCA_002933915.1 Eutrema heterophyllum | reverse complement strand
ACAGGGTGGTATCGATCGATACCGTGCGGAGTTAATTGTTTCCTTATATCTTCTTCTCTTCTTTTCTTACGCATAACCATTGTTCTTGGGAAAAACGAGTTGGTCTTGCGCGAGAGAGAGAGAGAGAGAGAGAAAGGGAAGGAAGCTTGGTGAAGCTTGGATCTTGCGAGATCAAGGGGATTTGAGCTTGGTGAGAAGCTCGAAGAAGGGATTGGAGGAGCGTTGGTTTTGGCGTGAGACGGAAGGTCTTCTAGAGCTCGATCCGTCCGATTTAAGGTGAGTTGTGACCAAAGGTTAGCAATTAAGCTTGTGTGATGCTTAGTTAAGCTTGATTGTTGAATCTTGTGGCTTGTGTGACGATTTGTGTGGCGATTTCTGGGTTTAGATTTCGCGTAGGTCGTGAATCGCAGGGGAGTATCGATCGATACCAGGGGTGTATCGATCGATACCAGTCCCTTGTCGGTAGACTCATGTTGAGTCGGTATCGATCGATACTAGGGGTGTATCGGTCGATACCAGTCCCTTGTCGGGAGGTTGTGTTTTGGTTTGGGCATCGATCGATACCAGGGGGTATCGATCGATACCGGTTGTGGTTGTGCGTGTGTGTTTAGTTTTTCATAGAGTTGAATTACTGATTGTGCTGGAAGTTTTAATTGGTGTTAATTAATTCTTCGTATAATTAATTGCTCATTGTTGTTAATTGTTAGCCTGTTGTTGGGAGGATCAATCTCACTCAGCGTTTGGTTAGCCAAATGTTGATGCATCACTTTTGTCGATGCAGGTAAAGATAAGGCGTGATCGTGGAATCGAGGCAGTGAAGAGGGGATGATTAGGACCCGGGGTTTTTAATTGTTGTTGTATTGCTTTCGCTATTGTAGAACTATTAACACTGGTTTTGTGTTTATGTGTGTTTGTATTATTTATTTCCGTTTAAAAAAAAAAAAGTGTGGTCGTTTCAACTTTGCTCAAATTTTTTACCTTCTTCTTTAGATGAAACATATACCGTTCGAAAGGATACATCCAACGGTACTGAACCGGGCCCCCAAGCTCTGCTTCTCGAGGTAGATGAATTGTTAGATGTTCCATAATATCAAAGAAGGAAGGCGGAAATATCTTCTCCTAATTGCAAAGGAGTACGGGTATATTATTCGCAAGGTTGCGGATACCGTATGATGTAAGAGAGTGCAAACATATATCTCGAAAAAACACCAATTCTTGCATAATATGCATAAAATGAATAAATAAATACTAAAGTATTTAAAAATTAATTTAATGATTGTACACCTGCAATTGCTTCTTGGACATTACGTGGTAGAAGATATGCAAAGGCAAATGGAAGGAGGTGTTGCATCACCACATGGCAATCATGACTCTTCATCCCAATAAACTTCCCTTCTCCATGATCAACGCATTTCCAATGGTTAGATGCGTATCCGTCCGGGAATCTAACACTATCGGTAATCCAGTAAAAAAACTCGGCCTTTGAAGGTTCATCCAACCGAAAAGCCGGGTGCGGAGGCTTCTCGTTCCCTATCACATGTAGTGCTCTACGATAACAAATGTCTGGCAAGTCCAATCTAGACTTCAGATTGTCCTTCGTCTTCCCTTGTACATTGAGAACGGTATTCATAATATTGTAAAAAAAAGTCTTCTCAATGTGCATGACATCCAGATTATGCCTCAAAAGATGGTCCTTCCAATAAGGCAAATCCCATAAAATATTCTTCTTGTGCCAATTATGTAACTTCCCACAAACATCAACATGATGATGCCCGTTACCACCACAATCAACGGTCATATCTGCACCAAAATCTCTGAACTGAGTTAACAAATATTGTCCATCTAACTCAGGAGGTGGACCATCAATTACTTCCGGTTCTTCCTAAACAATGTGGTGCTCCGACGATAAGGATGATCTCTTGGTAGGAATCGCCTATGACAATCAAACCAAAACGTTTTGCGTCCGTGCTTCAATTGGAACGCATCTGTGTTATCTTGACAGTACGGGCACGATAACTTTCCGTGCGTTTTCCATCCTGATAACATGCCATATGCTGAAAAATCGCTAATGGTCCACATAAGTACCGACCGCATGACAAACTTCTGCTGACAAGAAACATCAAACGCCTCAATTCCATGCTCCCATAACATTTGCAGCTCATAAATCAATGACTGAAAAAACACATCGAGTGCTCTCTTCAGATGCTCTGGTCCAGGAACGAGAATGCTAAGGAACAAGAACTCTCGTCTCATGCACAAAGATGGCGGCAAATTGTAAGGTATTACAATTACTGGCCACAATGAATATTGTCTACCGTGCTTCCCAAAATGGTTGAAACCATCAGTACATAATCCAATGTATACATTCTTCGCATAATACGCAAAACTGGGATACATTGATTGAAAATGTTTCCATGTTCCTGCGTCTGAGGGATGAGCAATTTCTCCATCCGTTGTATGCTCTGCATGCCATCTCATTGCTCCCGTTGTGCGCTCTGACTGATATAACCTCTTCAATCTCTCTGTTAACGGCAAATACCACATCCGTTTATATGACACTGACACTCTTCCACCTGTTTCCTTATACCAAAGTTTGCGACAAAAACGACATGTCGAACGGTCTGCGTCCTCTCTCCAGTATATCATACAGTTGTCGATGCATACATATATCATCTGATACGGCAATCCTAGCCCAGCAACAAGTTTCTGTATCTCATGGTATGATGCCGGTGCAAGATTATCTTATGGCAAAATGTCTTTCACAAAATCAGCGATTGCATCCACGCACTCCTCACTCAAATTGAAATCCGTCTTTATACCCATCATCCTAGTTGCAGCTGATAAAGGGGAATGCCCACCTCTACACCCATCATATAAAGGATTTTTAGCAGTGTCTAACATATCAAAGAATTTCTGAGCTTCTGCGTTAGGTTCTTCCCCTCTGTCTCCATACTCAGCAACCGATGACATACTTTCACGGAATGCATCGTTCACCATCTGAACATGACCTACAGTACTTTCTACTTCCATTGCAAGTTCTTCTAAGCTAACGCTATCCCCAATATACTGTTCACTAGTACTAGCATAATTATCCACCATTTTATCATTTTCTCCATGATAATACCAAATATTGTAACCCGACATAAACCCATGACAATAAACGTGTGACCATACTTCATCTATCACGATTAATCTACGATTCCCACAATTCTTACAAGGGCAATAGATTTTACCGGTTTTTTCGCTTTCTTCTGATTACCCGCAAATGCCATGAATTCCTGCAGACATTCTCTGAATTCTTCCGTAACTAGGCCCGTGTCCGGAATTTGATGAGGCTTGTCCATCCATGATCGAAAATAATTATAAGGGTCTGAAGAAGACATTTTCGTAAGGAATTGTAGATGAGAGGATTTTTTGTTGTTGTGATTGTAAATGAGAGGGTGGATACGTTTTTATAAGGACATTGTGTGCGTATTCCGACAGATTTCCGACGGATTTAACGGCTATATTCAAGCGGCTATGTAACGTATATATTATTTCAAACGGCTACAATCCGTCGAATACCCGTCGGAAATCCGTCAGAAATTTCCGACGGATTGTCGTCGTCGGAAATCCATCGGCAACGTCAAACGGCTACATCACTTGTCAAAAGCCCATTGGAAATCCAATTCCGACGGGTCCTGTTTTCCGACGGATGTTACTTTCGTCCAATTCCCATCGAAAATCTGTCAAAAATTTCCGACAGAATTATGGCTGTCAGAATTTCCGTCGGAAAGGACCCTAGCTGTTTTCTTGTAGTGAAAGTGAAGCTGGCCACGGGCATATGCCTCAGATCGTGGTGGGAGTGTCTCTTGCCGCGAGAACAAGCCCTCTGGTCGCGGCTAGAAGTTTTTTTCTACTTCTGCTTCATTTTCGAGACAGCTTGACAGGACGTCATTGCTCTTCATGGTTCTTGAGATCGAACCGTTGGATTGTCATGAAATCACTTGGAGGTGAAAGGTGGTCGATCAGTCTTTCTTGTGTCCACAATTGAGCTTGATCAGACGGTGAGAAGATCTTCATCTGGTGTCGAACTTATGACGGTCCAAATCTGTTAAAAAACATATGTTTGCTCCACTATGTGCTTCTTTAGCCCAAATTAGCTGAAAAGACTTTTGAAACTCCAAAACACTGAAATTACTTGTAAACCATTAGAAACCGAGTTAAAACACATGCAAAAGATCTTGAAATGATGTCTAAAAATGTGTAAAAACAAGTTATATCAGTAAGCTTTGGTTCCCAATACTTTGGTTACCTTGTAAGGTCTCTCCCAGTTGGGGTTTAGCTTCTCGTTTGCCGGATACCTCTTGTTTTGAAACATCCATCTCAAAACAAGTTGTCCTGCCTGTAAAGTCCTCGTCTTGACCTTCTCAACCCCAATAAATTTTAGCTTTGAATGCTCTTCTCCATTTAGTCCTTTTCATGGTTGATTTTCCTTCTAGAATATCTAGTTTTTAAGGTTCATGATCTGTTTTTTGTTTGTTATACTATAGCTTTTTTTATTTTAGTTTGTCTAGTTTTCGGATATATATCTTTTTTCTGTTGGTTGTTGGCTCTAGGGAAGAATCCTTCTTCTGGTGGCTTTAGTTTTCGGGAGTTCAGATGGGTTTATTTCTGATTCTTTGTAATTCCGTGTTTCAACTATGAATATAATAAAAAAAAAAAAAAAAATGTTAATAAATTTATATTAGAAGAAAAATCCCGGGTATTCATCCAGTGATCAAAAGAAAGTATTTTTGCCATTTTCTATAGAGATTTTACCACTCAAAATCAAAATACCATAAACCCTAGACGACCAACCCCTCTATTCGGAATACATGAACAAAAACAAAATGAAAGCATAATCGAAGTTTTGTACTCCAATGGAAGCTCTAGGTCACGTTGGCATTAGCCTCTTCCCGTTCCATAAATGCCGACTTTCACCGGCGACGAAGCTCCGGCGTACCCAAACCTCATGTCCGACTACCACTATCTGTTCCGCTAGCAGATGGGCCGATCGTCTTCTCTCCGACTTCAATTTCACTTCCGATTCCTCCTCCTCCTCCGTCGCCACCGCCGCCGCCACTCTCGTCTCTCCGCCACCATCTATAGATCGTCCCGAACGCCACGTTCCCATCCCCATCGATTTCTACCAGGTTTTTGCTCAGTCCTTTGCCAAGCTTTTCCAGTTATTTATCAAGTAATCTGATTCGTGCGATTTTGGCAAATGTAAAAGGTTTTGGGAGCGGAGACGCATTTCTTAACTGATGGAATCAGAAGAGCATTCGAAGCTAGGGTTTCGAAACCGCCCCAATTCGGTTTCAGTGACGAAGCATTAATCAGCAGGAGACAGATTCTTCAAGCTGCTTGTGAGACTCTGTCGAATCCTCGGTCTAGAAGAGAGTACAACGAAGGTCTTCTTGATGACGAGGAAGCTACAGTCTTCACTGATGTACCTTGGGAAAAGGTAATTTTGAATTTGGAAATTGTTCTCTTCATTTCGATTCTCAGAGTGGATAAAGTAAACAACTTTTATCATCTACTGGATAAACATGAAGGTTCCTGGTGCCCTCTGTGTATTGCAAGAAGCTGGTGAGACTGAGGTCGTTCTTCGGGTAGGAGAAGCTCTGCTCAAGGAGAGGTTGCCTAAATCGTTCAAGCAAGATGTGGTTTTAGTTATGGCGCTTGCATTTGTGGACATCTCGAGGGATGCAATGGCGTTGGATCCACCTGATTTTATTACCGGTTATGAGTTCGTTGAGGAAGCTCTGAAACTTTTGCAGGTAATTTCTTTACTTGATGTTGCGCGATAGTTGGCTGAATTGGGCGTGCGTAAACTCTCTTGATTTGATATTTTGTTCTTGAGTCTTGTTCAGGAGGAAGGAGCAAGCAGCCTTGCACCAGATTTACGTGCACAAATTGATGAGACTTTGGAAGAGATCACTCCGCGTTATGTCTTGGAGCTTCTAGGTTTACCGCTTGGTGATGATTACGCAGGGAAAAGACAAGACGGTTTAAGTGGTGTACGCAATATTTTGTGGTCTGTTGGAGGAGGTGGAGCATCAGCTGTCGTTGGGGGTTTAACACGCGAAAAATTTATGAATGAGGCGTTTTTACGAATGACAGCAGCTGAGCAGGTGTAAAATCCAGATATTTCTCTTATTTCGTTACCATGATTTAACTTTGGTTTCTCATTCTAATTTGTGTCCTTGTGTCGTAGGTTGATCTTTTTGTAGCTACCCCGAGTAATATTCCAGCAGAGTCATTTGAAGTTTACGAAGTTGCACTTGCGCTTGTGGCTCAAGCTTTTATAGGTAAGAAGCCCCACCTTTTACAGGATGCTGATAAGCAATTCCAGCAACTTCAGCAGGCTAAGGTAATGGCTATGGAGATTCCTGCGATGTTATATGATCCACGAAATAATTGGGAGGTAGACTTTGGTCTGGAAAGGGGACTCTGTGCACTGCTTATAGGCAAAGTTGACGAATGCCGTATGTGGTTGGGCTTAGACAGTGAGGATTCACAATATAGGAATCCAGCTATTGTGGAGTTTGTCTTGGAGAATTCAAATCGTGATGACAATCATGATCTCCCTGGGCTCTGCAAACTATTGGAAACCTGGTTGGCAGGGGTTGTCTTTCCTAGATTCAGAGACACTAAAGATAAGCATTTTAAACTTGGGGATTATTATGATGATCCCATGGTTTTGAGTTACTTGGAAAGAGTGGAGGTAGTTCAGGGTTCTCCGTTAGCTGCTGCTGCAGCTATGGCAAGGATGGGAGCCGAGCATGTCAAGGCTAGTGCTATGCAGGCACTGCAGAAAGTTTTTCCTTCTCGCTATTCAGATGGAATTGCGACTGAATCCAAGGATGCACAAGAGACAGCGTTTACTGTAGATCCTGTTGGTAACGGGTTAGGACATGATGATGAGACTGCTGTCTCTATTGCAGAAGCGGAAAGACCCTCTGAGAACTTTGATACAAATGATTATGCAATTCGAGCTGGGGTCTCAAAGAGTAGCATTGATGCAATTACTGCTGAAAAGTCCGTTGCTGATAAGGTAAAGGCAAGTGTGAAGATTTTATCTGCTGGTGTTGTTATTGGAATGATTTCACTGGCTGGCCTGAGGTATTTGCCTCTTAAAAGCAGATCATCTTTTCAACGCAAGGATATGGCTTCTTCTATGGCATCTGACACTGATACCATAGGTATGGTTAAATGATGCAATTTTTCCACACAAGTGCATACTCAAATTATGCATGCTTTGTGAAATTAGAACATAGTTCTCTGGATGTTTGACAATTTCCCACTCGAGTTGTTCAAACATTTCCAATTCCTCAAACAGGAAAGAAAGTAGATCGTTTACTTGATACATGTCCCAAAAGTTATCCTGAGTATATAGAAGTGGGGTAAACAAGTTGCTGAGAAGATTTCACTCTCAACATGTATGCTGCTTGAAATTTTCGATCAAACTGTAGACATTTCTGCTTAGGATAACGTTGGATTAGAATTGTCCTACTGTGTTTGTTCAACTTTATTTTCCCTGGATTAAATTGTTTTTATTGAATTAGGGTCAGTGAAAGCTGAGGATTCAGATGCACTTCCAAGAATGGATGCTAGGACTGCAGAGAGTCTAGTCTGCAAGTGGCAGAAGATAAAGTCTCAGGCTTTTGGGCGTGATCATTGCATAGAAATGTTGCCAGAGGTAAGGGGATAAAGACAAACTTCAATCAATTGTGTGAAAACTGTGGATCTGATTGTAGCGATTGGAACAATGTCCGGTGCCTTTCATGATTTTGGTAACTTATAGGTTTTGGATGGGCGAATGCTGAAGATCTGGACAGACAGAGCAACTGAAACTGCGCAGCTCGGGCTGGTCTATGATTATACTCTGTTGAAAGTATCCGTTGACAGTGTGACTGTCTCAGCGGATGGAACCCGTGCTCTAGTGGAAGCAACTCTGGAGGAGTCTGCTTGTCTATCTGATTTGGTTCATCCAGAAAACAATGCTACAGATGTCAGAACCTACACAACAAGATACGAAGTTTTCTGGTCCAAGTCAGGCTGGAAAATCACTGAAGGCTCTGTTCTTACATCATAATATGCTCATATGTAGCATGCTTGAGCTTACTATGTTCTGTTTGTTTTGTAAATTCTCCCTCTAAGTTAGTGTTTATGAATGAACACGAAAATATCCAGGTTCTTGTCACTCCCTCATCCGTGGTCTATATTATAATATAAGTGCTACAATTCGAGATTCTTTCGCAGTCAGGTATAAATTAAGTCTAGAACTTTACTTATCTTACATGCAAGCCTTTCACAACTTAACGATCAGTTTTGAGACCGGGAAAGAAAGTGAGGGTAGAGAAGGAACTGTCTGACTTCTGTTTTGTTGATGTTTTCATAATTGTGCTCTGGTTATCATCCAGTCAAGCGTATACCAGAGAAAGATTTCGTAAATCTCCAGCCAGATGATTTTACGTTCTCAGTTCTTGGTAGCAAGCTGAGGCCAAACATTTCCTTTGGCATCCGACTTGGCTCAACAAATCCAAGCAGCTTAGCCACAAGAGAAGCACTCTCTTTTATGTGTTCCATGTCTTGTGCGTTAGTCCACAGTTTGTATGCCACCTGCAGGCTTCTCTGCTTTGAGTTCACCTCCACGCCCCATTTTTGGTAAAGTTCTATTCTCTGGTTCCATGGGAATTTCTTTGGTATTTGTTTGGAAAGCCATTCCTTCTCGCGTGTGAGTGCCTTCACTCTTTGTATTCTGATTAGATACCACAGGAACTGGTTAACATAATACTTATTGGTATAAGATTGATATTTGACGAAACTCGTTGAAAAATGTTCCAGAAAATAAACCTTGATGTTTCTGGGTCATTAGTTATCGTCTCCTTCAGAAAAGATAGCCTTCTTAGTTCTACTTCCATATAAACATAGCCGGAAGGATCACCTTTGAAGAGCAAGAAGAAGTAGGTTCTGTGAACTAATGGTACATTGCATACCGCCCAAAGCTCAATTATTTGCCTTTGCTGTCTCTCAAAGTCTAATGAACTACTTGAATATTGTCCATTAGCTACCTGTAGTTTTTCTAGGCAAGCCTCTGTGGAATCTGTTTCCTTAGGTACTGCTTCTTCTACCTGCAATTTGTGATCATCCAAACTCTTGAGAATAGACAAAGTTTTTTGTCTTCCCAAGGAAGAGTTTAAACGAATAAACTTTTTGGCTTACTAAATCAATGCCCTGCCCTCTCTCTGATTGATCATTGGTGCAATTTGTGGTTTCTTCATTTCTATTTTGAAGATTTGGCACTGCATTCGAGTTTACTCTGATGCTATTTGCAGGGCTTTCAGGCCTGGTCTCCATTGTTTCGGTTCTTGTAGGGTCATATGAAATCGCATAATCTATCTCAGGTGTCGAGTCAATTGAGTGGTGCTGCCTCGCCATTTCTTCAAGCCCTGCTACAAATTCATGGAAGCTATTGCCCGTTTCCGGATCACAGTCTTTCAGGCTTTGCGCATCAATGGAAGTAGAACTCATAGAGCTCCCTGAATCAAAGGAAATGCTCGAAGTGTTGGAAGTCTTGCTTATGGGTCCTCCTGGAGATGCTTTTAACTCCATAACCCTCCAGGAAGGTGACGTATTGTTATTTGTGTCCAAATTATCAAACCAGTGAGGAGATCTAACACTCAATAAATTCTCTCTGCAACTTCGGCTTCTTTTGGTAGTGAAAACATCAGGACTCTTGTAATCTCTTCTGAAGGAGGGTGACTGTTGTTGTTCTGCTGTGTGCATACTCATAAGGTATTCAATTTTCTTCTGCATCTCTTTAACCTTTTCTTTCAAAGCCTCATAAGTATTGTTGTCAACATCATCTGTGCCAATATTTTTGCAGATAGATGATTCGTTACAATTCTTATCAGCGTCTTGAGGCAGTTTGTTGTCCCACTTCTCTCCAGATGTCGCATCCTCATCTAGCTTAGCATCATCGGGTAATAACTCCACTTCAACTGTTTCTTCAGAATGCTTCTTCGTAGGGAGTGAATTCAATTCCCAGTCTCCCTTTAATTGCTGCTCTGACTGAGCATTTTCTTCTTTATTTGAGCATTGCTCGGCTTGCATTGTGGAAGGACTCGTTTTCCTTTCTTCTTTCTTTACCTGTTCATCTTCCTTCACAGATTCCTGAGTTTCTTGAGCTTCAACTGATGGTGGGCTCATCTCCAAATCCGAGTTCTTTAAAGTTAACTCATAGGTTTCAGGCTTTGCATTTAGACACAAGTCTACATCTATTGTTTTGAAGGATAAGTCAACATTTTCCATTGCAGGCTTGCTGATCTCCATGTCTTCATTCTCGGTTTTCTCATTACCCATAACAGAGTTGTAGCCTTGTTCGTACTCTGGAACTGATAAAGTTTCGTTTTCCATTGCAGGTGTGCTGATCTCGATGTCTTCATTCTCGGCTTTCTCATTACCCATAACAGAGTGATAGCCTTGTTCGTATTCCGGAGCTGATAAAGTTTCTTCATTTCGGGGTGAGAGAACCTCAGACACAGCTTTCTTATCGACAATCTCGTCTAAATAGTCATGGCTTTCGACTGTTGCTGCTTGTCCATGACTCTGCTCATCTTCAGTTTCGATGCATCTAACATCTTTGCATGCATCTTCCAGTTTTTGGTCGGTTATTTGAACAATCTCCTCCCAGCCATCATACAGGTTGTGCCTCGAAAATTGAGGGGTATTATCATCTAGCAAGAAATCATCGTCTTCAGAGTTTTCCAAAAACTCAAAGTTCCTCTCGGTTAAGTTATTAATGATACTATGTTCACCAATATCTGTTGGATCATAGCTTCTTCTTCGGAGATCAGCATCAAAATCCATGGAGCTTAACATGGAATGTTCATCCATCCTAGAAGACCGCTCTTCTGCTGTTACTTTAAGTAAGTTCTCCACCCGGGATTGAGCGACATCACGCTGCCATTTTAACTCTTTCATTTGTTCCTCCATCTGCAATTTGTTGTCAGAAGTTTCAAGAATTAAGTAGTTTTCTTAGTTGAAAAAGGAATGCAATGTAATAAGAGGCAGTCAAGAGAGTTAAATCACTTTTGCAATCACTTCCTCTTTCTGTTTCAGCAATAAATAGAAGTCAGAGCCTGCAGAAGAAGCAGATCCTAAATTCTTCAACTCATTCTCCATTCGAGCTAGTTCCAGCTGCAGTTGCTTCACCAGAGCCTTCTCAGACACAACTAGATTGACCTGAGCGTTTGTCGTCACCTCGTTCGCGCAGATTGCAAAGAGAAGTGTGTTTCTCGACTGTTCAACATGACTACGAGCAGGGCTCATTGTGCATATGATAGCTGTTCTCGCATTTCCTCCCAAAGAGTTTTGAAGGATTCGAGTTAGCTTCGAGTCTCGATACGGTACATGCCCGTTTTTACCTTTACTGCGCTTCAAAAGAAATTACGCTCCCTGTTAAAACACATCTCTTTGGTAGAAGAGAATTTCATTAAGCCACAAAAGTCGAACCTTAATTTTCGGATGACAGTTCCAAGAGTAAGTAAACTCCGGTTTATATGACAACCTTCTTTTAATCTTGTACCAGCAGATAAAGTCTGAGAAGCACGTTCACTTCCAGCCAGATCAACGAAGCACTTGAGAGGCAGAGAATTAAAAACACTTGTCGTCAGAGAAAGAAAGAGGTCGAAAACTGAATCAATCAAAAACACTACTCATTATGATTGTATCGTACCACAGATGCTGCAAGAGTGCTGGAGTTCTCAGGAGAATATTCTCGAGCAGAGCTTTCAATTGTCTGCAGAAAATGCTTTGTTTAGCATAGCCTTTCAAGAACGAAAAACTAAAAGCAAAGAAGAAAAGATGGATCAGTTGAGATTACCAGCCGGAGAATCTGATGTGATCTAGAGCTAGTTTCATTCAAGGAGGTCTCTCCAATCTTCCTCTGAGCTGCAGTAACAAAGGTGCATTAGTTAACATTCAACATATCATCATTTGATAAATCTGTAAGCGCGTTCTGTTACTCACTTTCGCAAACTGAAAGGAGTTCCTCTAGATGAGTTCTGTCTCGGAGGGTCTCCTCAATAAGTTTCTCAACGACGGTTCCTCTCTGGTGAAGCAAGCGGATGGAACGAGTTGGTCTAACACAATACGAGAGTGTATGGCATAATATCCAGAAGCAAGTGATGTAACTTGTAACATCCCAAATTCAATTTTGGGGTTGAAATTGATTAATTAAAAGTTTGGGGGTTAAATCTGTGTAAATCAATTTTTTCCGGTTGGGTTTAATTGATAATTTTGGAGGTTTGGGGCCAATTGAGAATTCGCAGAATTAGGGGTTAAATTGATCAATTGGAAAGTTGTTCGGATGGACAATTCTGATCGAATTAAAAGTTGCGGGGCAGTTATAGGAAGACCGTAAAGTTGGAGGGCTTAAGCGTAATTCTCATGGTTTCTTCAAAACCCTACGCGACGTCCCTATAACCTCACGCCTCCCTTGATCGAGAGAGAGAGATCGTGTGTAGAAGCTTGACCTGAGAGTTGTGTGGTGATTTGGAGAAAGGAAGAGACCGTGTGAAGAGGGTGAGCGGCGGAGCTAGGTGCGGGAGTGCCGTGCGAGTAAACCATCACCATCATCATCATCATCTTGGTAAGCCCTTGTTTCAGTAGTGGTAGGTAGTTTTCGATCGGAGATGTTGTGGCGTTGGTTTTGGTGGTTACGGACTCGCCGGAGAAGACGACGGCAGCTGAGAGTCGCGCCGTGGGACTGAGGAGCAAGCTACGGCGGTGGGGAGGAGCAAGCTACGGCGGTGGCGAGTCGGTGACCACGCCGAGGCTCGGTCTGCGAAGGCGCCGACGAATGGAAGAGGAAGGCGAGTTGTTGTCGCTAGGAGGAAGACGATGACTTATTATTATTATTATTAAGTCATGTAGTTAGATTAATTGAAATTGTGTTTTTGATTATTTTATTATTTTTATTTTTAGGTGGATTAATAGAAGGTTATTCATCCCGGGGAGTTCTAGAAAAATTGCTGAATTTTCTCGTGAAACTTTCTGTGCGGGAATAAGGTGAGTGCAGGACCATAGGCGTAATTAAATAATTTTTATAATTGATATGATTTCGTGATTATAGGCCGTTTACGATCTCTGGGGGTCTAGATCGAGTGTTTCATGAGATGTTTGATTTATTCGGTATTTTCGTGATAATCTATATTAATTATCTTAATTATTTGTTAGCATGTAGATGGGAGGATTGTCTCACTAAGTATTTATCGAAATACTTATGCATCTCTTATGTTTTAATTGATGCAGGAAAAGAAAAAGTGTGACCGTGAGATCAGGGCGAGGAAGAGGGGGTGATCTAGACTTGTCGTTTATTTAGTGGTTTTATTTAATAATTTATGATCTTGGTTATTCAGATTTTTAATCTTGAACCGGGAATTAATTTGTGAGGTTTAGTTATTATTTATGGGATTTTAATAATTATTTGCAAAAAAAATAAAAATAATAATGGGTGCGGTTGTTTCAATTTGGTATCAGAGCATTTACGGTTTTAGGACGGTTTAGAAAAATTTAATTTAGAGTTAATTGAGTTTTCAGTGTTATGCGTTGCTTGAGTAAACCGTTATTAGAATTGTCTATGTGAGTTAGTCAATTGGTGAGCTTGAAGTTCTAGATCATCCTCTTCGAGCCTTCAATGAGATTTCACGGTAAGACTCGTGTTTGTTTTACTATTGCTGTTGTCAATTAGTAACAAGTTGTTATTGCAGATGGTTGATTCTGATAACGTTGGGCAAGGTCTCAGAGGTCGTGGCGGCCGTGGTCGTGGCGGCAGAGCGGGCCGTGGCGGCAGAGGTGGTAGAGGTGGCAGAGCAGCTGTGAATGTGACGCAGAGTGTCACGGTGGAGCAGGGGGCGTATGAGCACGCCGAGGGGGAAGGTCAGTCTGAGCCAGCGGCCGTGCATGGTGCGATGCCGGCGCCGGGTGGTGCTCAGGCGGGTGCGGGCCCGAACCCGATGGGGCTGTTTTGGGCATGTTGGCCCAGCTCTTGGAGAGGTTACCTGGTATGGTACCGGCTCCAGCTCCAGTGGCGCCACATGGGGTTGCTGTGATGCCGGGTGTTGTTGCTCCGAGAATTCCGGGAGTGGTTGCTGAGGCCGAGCCAGTGGTTCCGTCATACATGAGGGTGATGGAGCATATGCAGAGGTTGGGCACCAAGTTTTTCAGTGGTGGTGCTCGACCGATTGAGTCTGATGAGTGGAGGTCCAGGTTGGAGAGGAACTTCCAGTCGATCAGATGCCCTGAGGAGTATAGGGTTGACTTGGCGGTGCATTATCTGGAGGGAGATGCACATGAGTGGTGGCAGGGGGCTGCTGCGAGGAGGGCGGGAGTGGTGTGGTCTTGGGACGAGTTCCGGAGGGAGTTCGATCTCAAGTATTTTCCGCGGGAGGCTCGGGACAGGTTACATGGGGAGTTTCTGTACTTGTCACATGGGAGTCGTTCGGTTCGGGAGTACGAGGCCGAGTTTAACCGGCTGAAGCGGTTTGCTGGTCGGGGTGCAGATACCGAGTATGAGTTGATTTGTGCTTTCATGCGAGGTATGCGTATCGATCTCAGGAACTGGTGCATAGTCCGCAAGTTCGAGTCGGTGTCTGAACTGGTGGAGTGTGCAGCGCAGCTTGAGGAGGGGATGAGGCAGGAGGCTAGCTTAAAGGCTGCAGAGCCAGAGGCTCCGCGGCGGCCTCATAGTGAGAGTGTGGCTACGAGCAAGGGCGGGAAGTCTGGTCAGCAGCAGGGCCAGAAGAGGAAGTGGGAGGATACTTCCAAGGCAGCGGTTTCTGGACCGCGTTGTTTCGGGTGTGGAGCCTACGGACATCGTGTGGCGGATTGTCCTCAAGGGGGGCAGGTGTGCTTCCATTGCAAGGAATCTGGTCACATCAAGAGGGATTGTCCGAAGTTGGCCCAACCATTTGTGAGGATCGAGGCACCGCCTCCGAAGCGGGCCGTAGTAGCACCAAGGGTGTTCACCATAGGCGCGGAGTCAGGCGAGGCGAGCGGCAGCAGACCGATTACTGGTTAGCCTCTTTAATTATGTTCTTGTTGGATTGTTAATTTTAGTTACTCGCTCTGTAATTGGTGCTTGCTGGTTGCCTTAAATCCTTTTCGTGCTTATGGACCCTTAATGTGGCTGGGGTAGAGTCACATGTGTTGTTCGACTCCGGAGCGTCTCATAGTTTTGCTACACCGAGTTGGGTGTCGGGGAGCGGTATCCAAGAGGTGTCTGGGGACCACTCGGGTGTTGTGAGAGTTGCTGGGGGTCGTTTGTTAAGGACTCAGGGCTGTGTGGAGGGTGTCGACATTCTTATCGCCGGAGAGCTGATGCCAGCGGATTTGTTAGTGTGTCCGGTGGAACTCTATGACATCATTTTGGGCATGGACTGGTTGGGAAAGTTCAAGGCTCATTTGGATTGTCACCGGGGTCGTGTTGTATTCGAGCATGCTAGGGGAAGACTGGTTTATCAGGGGGTGAGACCGGTTCCGGGAGGCATCGTCGTTTCTGCGATTCAGGCGGAGCGTATGATCGAGCAGGGTTGTGAGGCCTATCTGGCTACCATTTCGATACCTGGGGAGGTTGGGGAGTCAGCGGTGCGAGATATTGAGGTGGTTTGGGAGTTCGAGGATGTGTTCCAGCCGTTGAGCGGGTTACCACCATCCAGGTCGGATCCTTTTACCATTGAGTTAGAGCCGGGGACGACGCCGTTGTCTAAGGCTCCTTACAGGATGGCTCCAGCGGAGATGGCTGAGCTTAAGAAGCAGCTAGAGGAGTTGTTGGAAAAGGGTTTCATTAGACCGAGCAGTTCTCCGTGGGGTGCACCGGTACTGTTCGTCAAGAAGAAGGATGGGAGCTTCCGGTTGTGCATTGATTATCGGGGGCTGAACCGGGTTACTGTGAAGAACAAGTATCCATTACCGAGGATCGATGAGTTGCTAGATCAGTTGCAGGGTGCTTCATGGTTCTCTAAGATCGATTTGGCGTCGGGTTATCATCAGATCCCGATAGCTGAGTCTGACATCAGGAAGACGGCTTTCAGGACGAGATACGGGCACTACGAGTTTGTGATGATGCCGTTTGGGTTGACGAATGCACCGGCTGCGTTTATGAGGTTGATGAACGGCGTGTTCCAGGAGTATCTGGATGAGTTCGTCATCATTTTCATCGACGACATTCTCGTGTATTCGAAGAGTCCTGAGGAGCACAGGGTTCACCTGAGGAAAGTTCTGGAGAAGCTACGGGAACAAGAGTTATTCGCCAAGCTGAGCAAGTGTAGTTTATGGCAGCGGGAGATCGGATTTCTAGGGCACGTGGTATCTGATCGTGGTGTTTCAGTGGATCCGGAGAAGATTCGCTCGATTGAGGAGTGGCCGAGACCGAAGAATGCGTCGGAGATTCGCAGTTTTCTGGGTCTGGCGGGTTATTACAGGAGGTTCGTCAAGGGGTTTGCTAGTATGGCGCAGGCCATGACCAAGTTGACCGGGAAGGACGTTCCTTTTGTGTGGTCGGATCAGTGTGAGGAGAGCTTTGTGAAGCTCAAGGAGATGCTGGTGAGTACTCCGGTGTTGGCCTTGCCTAAGCAGGATGAGCCATATGTTGTATTCACAGACGCGTCCAGGCTGGGGCTCGGTTGTGTATTGATGCAGCAGGGTAAGGTGATTGCATATGCGTCCATGCAGTTGAGGAAACATGAATGCAATTATCCTACTCACGATCTTGAGATGGCTGCAGTGGTGTTTGCATTGAAGATTTGGAGGTCTTATCTGTATGGCGGTAAGGTTCAGGTGTTCACAGACCACAAAAGTCTGAAGTACATCTTTACCCAGCCCGAGCTGAATCTGCGACAGAGGCGATGGATGGAGCTTGTTGTGGATTATGACCTGGAGATAGCTTACCATCCCGGTAAAGCGAATCTTGTAGTTGATGCTTTGAGCAGGAAGCGGGTTATTTCAGACACTGAGCGGGATACAGAGGCGTTGGTAGGCATGGTGAGTGCCCTGAGACTGTGTGCTGTGTCTGAGGAGTCTGAGCCGTTGGGTTTAGAGGCGGTGGATCAGGCGGATATCTTGACTAGGGTGCGGGTGGCACAGCAGTTGGATGCGGAAATAAGCAGGCTGCCAGGGCAGAGCGGTCTGAGTATGAGTTCTCCAGCAATGGAACTATTCTTTTGAGGGGCAGGGTGTGTGTACCGAAGGACGAACTGCTGAGGCAGGAAATCCTGAGGGAAGCACATCAGAGCCGTTTCTCTATTCATCCAGGAGCTACCAAGATGTACCGTGACCTCAAATGGTATTACCAGTGGGTAGGGATGAAGAAGGATGTTGCCAGCTGGGTTGCGGGGTGTGATACCTGTCAGTTGGTGAAGGCTGAGCATCAGGTTCCGAGCGGGTTGTTGAGGAGTTTACCCATTCCGGAGTGGAAGTGGGACATGATCACCATGAATTTCGTGGTGGGTCTGCCGGTTTCGCGAACCAAGGACGCTATTTGGGTCATCGTCGATAGGTTGACCAAATCTGCGCACTTCTTGGCCATAAAGAAGACCGACGGTGCGGAAGTGTTGGCCAAGAGGTACGTCAGGGAGATTGTGAAGCTGCATGGGGTACCGGTGAGTATAGTGTCGGATCGAGATCCGAAGTTCTCCTCGTTGTTCTGGGGCGCTTTCCAGAAGGAGATGGGAACTAAGGTACACATGAGTACAGCTTATCATCCCCAGACCGATGGGCAGTCGGAGAGGACTATCCAGACGTTGGAGGATCTGTTGAGGATGTGTGTGTTGGATTGGGGTGGACATTGGGCGGATCATCTGAATCTAGTGGAGTTTGCGTACAATAACAGCTACCAGGCTAGTATCGGCATGGCACCATTTGAGGCGTTGTATGGTAGGCCTTGCAGGACCCCGTTGTGTTGGACACAAGTGGGGGAGAGGAGCCTGTTGGGGGCTGACTTTGTGCAGGAGACGACTGAGAAGGTCCGGATTGTGAAGTTGAACATGAAGGAAGCTCAGGATCGTCAGAAAAGCTACGCAGATCGGCGTAGGAAGGAGCTGGAGTTCGCGGTTGGCGATTTGGTCTATCTGAAGATGGCCATGTTGAGGGGTCCGAACAGGTCCATTTCCGAGACTAAGTTGAGTCCGCGATATATGGGTCCCGTCAGGGTGCTGGAGCGGGTCGGACCGGTGGCTTATCGGCTAGAGTTGCCGGAGTCTATGCAGGCATTTCACAAGGTGTTTCACGTGTCGATGCTGAAGAAATGTCTGCATAAGGATGATCAGGTGGTCACGGGGGTGCCATCAGATTTGACACCGAGCATGGTGGTGGAGGCGAGGCCTCTGAGGGTCCTAGATCGTCGGGTGAGAGCGATCAGGAGGAAGAAGGTTCCGGAGATGCAGGTGCTGTGGGACTGCAATGGAGCCGAGGAGGTGACTTGGGAGCCGGAAGCGAAGTTGAAGCGCAAGTTTCCCAAGTGGTTCGGCAAACTGGAGGGTTAGCTGGGTGTTTCCATATCGTTGTAACCATGGTGTTGGGGTTTTGGGAGTTATTGCGTTGTTGTACTCGTTTATTTTATGGTGTTATAATTAATCGATGTACTTTGGAGCTTTTGATTATTCAATAAAAAGGTGTTTTCATTGAATATGTTGAGTGGTGTGTTTACTAGGGGATTAGTAGACAGGTTGGCGGGCTACTAGTGGTAGTGGTCCGATAGCGGTGGTGCGGATACTAGGTGTTTAGTAGCCGCATAGGGCTGATAGTTCCGGATTGGTTTGGCAGACGGGGTGGTGGCCCCATATAGCGGCATCGGAGTGCACTGGTGAGTCACTGCCGAGTGTACCTGGCCGGTTGGGTTTCGACGTGATTCCTGATTGGTGAGACAGGTCACTAGAGAGATTGCCGTTGTCTGGCTCTCTATGCGTTAGACGGATCGATCCATGGTGTTGGGTCGTGAAGTCGTTATACTCCCGGGTGTTGGAGTGGTTGGCCAAACCAAGTAGGAAACTATGGCACTATGGCGTTGAGCCGTGATACCGTTGTTAGTGGAGTGTGGATAGCGGGGTTGGCCACGGGTTGGCGGTGTGTTAGATTCGGGGACGAATCTATGTTAGTGGGGGAGAATTGTAACATCCCAAATTCAATTTTGGGGTTGAAATTGATTAATTAAAAGTTGGGGGGTTAAATCCGTGTAAATCAATTTTTCCGGTTGGGTTTAATTGATAATTTTGGAGGTTTGGGGCCAATTGAGAATTCGCAGAATTAGGGGTTAAATTGATCAATTGGAAAGTTGTTCGGATGGACAATTCTGATCGAATTAAAAGTTGCGGGGCAGTTATAGGAAGACCGTAAAGTTGGAGGGCTTAAGCGCAATTCTCATGGTTTCTTCAAAACCCTACGCGACGTCCCTATAACCTCACGCCTCCCTTGATCGAGAGAGAGAGATCGTGTGTAGAAGCTTGACCTGAGAGTTGTGTGGTGATTTGGAGAAAGGAAGAGACCGTGTGAGGAGGGTGAGCGGCGGAGCTAGGTGCGGGAGTGCTGTGCGAGTAAACCATCACCATCATCATCATCATCTTGGTAAGCCCTTGTTTCAGTAGTGGTAGGTAGTTTTCGATCGGAGATGTTGTGGTGGTTACGGACTCGCCGGAGAAGACGACGGAGAAGACGACGGCAGCTGAGAGTCGCGCCGTGGGACTGAGGAGCAAGCTATGGCGGTGGGGAGGAGCAAGCTACGGCGGTGGCGAGTCGGTGACCACGCCGAGGCTCGGTCTGCGAAGGCGCCGACGAATGGAAGAGGAAGGCGAGTTGTTGTCGCTAGGAGGAAGACGATGACTTATTATTAAGTCATGTAGTTAGATTAATTGAAATTGTGTTTTTGATTATTTTATTATTTTTATTTTTAGGTGGATTAATAGAAGGTTATTCATCCCGGGGAGTTCTAGAAAAATTGCTGAATTTTCTCGTGAAACTTTCTGTGCGGGAATAAGGTGAGTGCATGACCATAGGCGTAATTAAATAATTTTTATAATTGATGTGATTTCGTGATTATAGGCCGTTTACGATCTCTAGGGGTCTAGATCGAGTGTTTCATGAGATGTTTGATTTATTCGGTATTTTCGTGATAATCTATATTAATTATCTTAATTATTTGTTAGCCTGTAGATGGGAGGATTGTCTCACTAAGTATTTATCGAAATACTTATGCATCTCTTATGTTTTAATTGATGCAGGAAAAAAAAAAGTGTGACCGTGGGATCAGGGCGAGAAAGAGGGGGTGATCTAGACTTGTCGTTTATTTGGTGATTTTATTTAATAATTTATGATCTTGGTTATTCGGATTTTTAATCTTGAACCGGGAATTAATTTGTGAGATTTAGTTATTATTTATGGGATTTTAATAATTATTTGCAAAAAAAATAAAAAAAAATAATGGGTGCTGTTGTTTCATAACTAACCTCTGGATCATCAAGAAGTCTCAATGGATTATCATCCCCACTAAGGAGATCCCTCACAGCTTCATTGTAGATCTCGATTGCAGAGAATTTGAGAGTGAATTCGCGTTCTTTATGCTGAAGAAAGAAAAAAAGAAAGTGTTGGTTTGGTACTTACGAAAGAAGAAACGAGGGAGAGAGATGTCAATGCTTAGGGTTTGTTTTCAAACCTTTTCAATGTAACCAAAAATGTCGTCCATTGCGAAATCGGTAATGCCACTCATCGTGTACGTCTTCCCACTGCTTGTCTGTCCATACGCAAAAATGCTTGCTGCAAAACCAAATGTGTCAAACCAAACTCATTGGTACAAAGACAAAATAACAAATTAAGGTTGTTCTTAATTACAATTGATTCCGTCGAGTACACAAAGAGCAACCTCCTTGGCTCCATCTTCGTAGACTTGTTTCGTGGGGCTATCGAATCCAAACACTTTGTCTGTAAATTTTTCAAAACTTGTTTTCTTAGCATTATTACTTGTACAATGGTTAAATTTATATTTGAATAATATTAAAGGTTTTACCAAATGTATATGTAGATGGGAAGAGAGATCTCTCTGGCAAATTATTGTTGCAGATTATTGTTGTGTTGTTGATACATTACCAATCGCAGATATCGTTCCTCGTCTTCTCCTTCTCGTTCCGCGGCCTCACCCTTACCGACACCAATATCTTCTCTCCCTTTCCGTAGGGACTCGCCATTCTTAACCCTCTTTTCTTTTTCTTTTTACACAAACACACTTTTGAATTGATTATACGAATACATCTTCTTCATCAACGAACAAATTTCTAACCTTCTCTTTTTTCAAAACATTCTCACCGGAAATGCAGCAATTGGAATCTCTTTCTTGTGAGGGAGAGAGAGAGAGAAATGTTTAGATTGTGAAGAAAATGGATTTAAGAATAACAAATGGGAGGAAGAGGATAGAATTAGAAGGCAGCAACGAAAAGAATCTGTAATTAGAAGAAGAATGAGCCAGTTAAACAGACATCTATATATTCTCTAAAACCTAAAAATAAGAATGTGGACAGATGTATCATTTCACTCATCGGCTAACGGTAGAAATCATGACCTGTCTCAAGTTATAAGACAAATGGTCAAGAAGATCAAAATACAGAAAAGCCAAAATGGTATTCAATCACCAAGTTATAATTAATTAGTAGTCTTGTGGGGTTGGCTCGATCGGTCCCATAAAATAGGTTGAACACTGCATTCGCAATTTAAATCCACGGTTGGGAGGGATGATTTACGCCAAAATGGGTCTTATCAAAGGTTGGTCCCATGCGAGGAAAGAATACTAACCTAGACCCGGAACTTCCTATCCAATCAAAATATTGAAGAACATTTTATGCATGGCCTTGTCAAAACACAACTTAGAGCATTGGTGGCACTTACCAAGCACCCACTCATATATTCTCTCCCAACCATCTTTCCATATTTTTTTTAGACAAACATAAAACCTTCTTGGTTCAACAACAATTTTGTTTCTCAAAAAATGATAGAGAAACACAAGTGTATATGAACGTTTTTTCTGATTTTAGTTCATACGCCCAAAGGTTTGTTATATACATCTCTAGACTACTTTAAAAGGTATACACAGAACTTTGTACAATTGCCATAATCTAACTAAAAAATATATACGAAAACACTAATGAAAAATATTTTGAAAAAGTTCACATATATATGCATCTTTGTTTCCTCTTTATGTATGATGAATTTGTGTAACATGTAAAGATCTAAAACCTTCTAGCAGATCAATGTTTTGAAGAAAATTGGGTGTATATATAGATGATGACCTCGTCGTCCAAATCAAAGGCCGTGTCGCTTGCAAGATGAATTCTGGGGAAGAATTGATTTGTATTAAAATTGCTAATACATACTCGTTGTTGAGTTATTTGGTTCTTTTTTTTGTTCCTATTGTTTTTCGTAGTACTTAATGAATGCCATTGCAGGCTCTTGAAATTTTGGAACAAATTGGTGGTTCTGAGACCATGGTGAAATCTACGTAGTCGTGGCTAGTGTCGATATTACACACGAGAAGTGCTGCCAAAGGAATTAATAATTGAAGAAAGGAGAACGATCGCAATACATATTTAAGAAAAGTACTGCACATGCATTGCACAAGTTGGTTGGGGCATTTGTTAATCCAAATGGTATTATTAGAAATTCGTAATGATCATCATGGGTTCGAAATGCAGTTTTAATAATGTCAGCCTCTTCCATCCTAATCTGTTGATAACCAGCTCTGAGATCAAGCTTAGAAAAGATAATTGCCCCATGCAATTCATCTAAGAGCTGATCATTCATGGGTATAGGAAACTTGTCTGCAACCGTAGTCTACACAAAACCTCCTTGATCCATCTTTCTTCTTAACCAGTAGCACAAGACTAGAAAACGGACTTCTACTTTGTTTGATTATACCACTGTCCAACATCTCCTTAACCAAAAGGTTCATGGCTTTTTTGTGGGCTTGTGAATATCGATATGGACGCACACTAATGTCCATATCGACATGTTCTCTACCTCTAATAGGAGGAAGACCAGTAGGTTTCTTAAACAACTCTGAGAAACTATCCAATACCGTCTGTATTGTTGCTGATATTTGTTCAGTAGTTTGTTGAATCACCTGCTGATTCCCAAACCATAACTCCACTCCTTTTTGCTGAACTCTTATGACAGGTTTCATGTTTTTAAGAGACACTTTGTTGTTGTGTAACTTCGGATCACCAATAAGTGTCACCATTCTGCCTTTGTAATTGAAACTGAGCTCATGCAACTCCCAATCCACTTGACATTTACCCAATGCTCGTAGCCACTGTACTCCCAACACCACATCTACTCCACCCAACTTCAAGGATATAAAATAATTAGTGAAAGAGAGTCCCTGCAAACTGAATGTTACTGCAGGACAAACTCCTAAACGATGAACTGAGACCCCAATACCCAAAAGAATCTGTAAATTGGGATTGTGTTGAATAGATAAATGAGCTCTTTTAACTAATGCCGGTGTGACAAAGTTATGAGTGGCTTCACTATCCAACAACACTATGATAGTAGTTTTCCTTACACTACAAGAAAACAGCCCGATTCCCGACGGGAATTCCGATCAATATAATTTCGTCGGAATTTCCCGACCAATTTCCGACGAAATACCGAGGAAGAAAAATCCGTCAGAAATTGGTCGGGAAATTTCGACGAAATTATATTGGTCGGAAATTAGTCTGGAATTCCGACCAATTTCCGACGAGTTAGAGACCGATGTAAGTTCGTCGGAAATTGGCCTGGAATTCCGACCAATTTCCGACGAAATAGATCCGTTAATCTTTCCGTTGCATTAGCCATTTTATAGCCGTTTGCGATTATAAAATTGGTCGGAAATTGGTCTGGAATTCCGACAAATTTCCGACGAAGTAGAGACCGATGTATGCTCGTCGGAAATTGGTCGGAATTCCAGACCAATTTTCGACGAAATAGATCCGTTAATCTTCCCGTTGCATTAGCCGTTGCGATTACAAAAGCGGTCGGAAACCGGTCGGAAATACGCGGAAAATCCATTATAAATATCTCTCCACCCTCATTCACAACTTACACCAAAAAAAACTTAGAAAATGTCTTCTTCAAATCCAAACCCTTATGATTATTTTCGATCGTGGATGGATAAACCACGGCAAGATCCAGCGACGAATCAACTGACGGATGAGTATGCACAAGGTGTTGAAGAATTCATGACATTTGCGACAAACAATACCATGACGTCGGAATACGGTAAATTGTATTGTCCATGTACTAAATGTCGGAATCATAGATTAGTCTCTATTAAGGAAGTATGGAATCACCTTTATAGGAATGGGTTTATGCCGGGTTACAAGGTTTGGTATACGCATGGAAAAACTGATTCAATGGTGCAACATTATTGTAGTAGTTTTAATTATGCGGGTAGGATAGAGGAACAAACACCGGAAGTAGATGCAAATGTTCAGATGGTGAATGATGCGTTTCGTGAAAACGTACCATCGTATGTTCATGATGGTATTAGAACAGAGGAACCTAATTTGGAAGCTCAAAAGTTTTTGATACGTTAGATGAAGCTAAACTTCCACTATACGAAGGATGTAGAGAGGGAATATCGCCTTTATCAACTGCAAGCAGGTTGATGACTATAAAGACCGATTTCAACTTGGCGGAGGATTGTGTGGATGCGATAGCTAATTTTGTGAAAGATATTTTACCTGAAGATAATATCTCACCGACTTCATACTACGAGGTTCAGAAACTTGTAGCTGGTCTTGGATTGCCGTATCAGATGATAGATGTGTGCATCGACAATTATATGATTTACTGGAGAAAGGACGAAAACCGTCTCAAGTGTCGTTTTTGTCAGAAACCTCGGTTTCAGGAAACGGGTGGCAGAGTACTAGTTCCACATAAACGAATGTGGTATTTGCCGGTAACAGAGAGGTTGAAGAGGTTATATCAATCCGAGCGCACAGCAGGACCTATGAGATGGCATGCAGAGCATAACTCAGATGGAGAGATTGCTCATCCCTCAGATGCGGAAGCGTGGAAACATTTTCAAGAGGTTTATCCTAGTTTTGCGTATGAGCCAAGGAACGTATACCTCGGGTTATCAACAGATGGATTCAACCGTTTTGGGAAACATGGGAGGCAATATTCATTGTGGCCAGTAATCGTCACACCTTACAATTTGCCGCCTAATTTGTGCATGAAACGAGAGTTTTTGTTCCTCACGATTCTCGTCTCCGGATCGGAGCATCCTAAGAGATCCCTTGATATTTTCTTGCAGCCATTAATTTATGAGTTGAAAATGTTATGAAAAGATGGTGTTCAAGCGTTCGATGTTTCTCTCCAACAGAATTTCACGATGCGTGCGGTACTTATGTGGACCATAAGTGATTTTCCAGCATATGGCATGCTATCTGGATGGTTGACTCATGGAAGGTTGGCGTGCCCTTATTGTCAAGATAACACTGATGCGTTCCAGTTAAAGCACGGTCGAAAGACTTCTTGGTTCGACTGTCATCGACGATTTCTACCGCATGATCATCCATATCGTCGGAGCACGACATTGTTTAAAAAGGGTAAAAAAGTATTTGATGGTCCACCTCCTGAGCCGGATGGGAATAACATCATCACTCAGTTGAGAGATTTTGGTGCTGAGAAGACGGTTTTATGTGGTGATAATGGTCATTTTCCCGTAGACGGTTGTGGCGAGTACCACAATTGGAACAAGAGGAGTATTTTTTGGGATTTGCCATATTGGAAGAACCATCTGCTGCGCCATAATCTAGATGTCATGCACATTGAAAAAAACGTTTTTGACAACATCATTAATACTATTCTAAATGTGCAAGGGAAGACGAAAGATAATTTGAAGGCCAGATTGGACTTGCCAGATATTTGTTCGCGGAAGGACCTCCATGTAATGGCGAACGGAAAATCATTGCCCCCCGCTTTCCATTTGGATGAGCCTTCAAAGGAGGAGTTCTTCGACTGGATTACGCATAGTGTTCAATTCCCAGACGGATACGCATCTAACCTTCGTAATTGCGTTAATATTGGAGAAGCGAAGTTTTTAGGGATGAAGAGTCATGATTGTCACGTTGTCATGCAACGCTTCCTTCCATTTTCCTTTGCTGGTCTTCTTCCTAGAAACGTCCATGGAGCTATTGCAGGTACATTTACAAAATTATATATATATTATCTAAATTTTGCTAAATTTTTTTATCATTTATGCATGGATCGGTGCTTTCTTCCAGGATCTATGTACGAGATCACTTACAGCAGATGGTATTCAAAACCTGGAGGAGAAGATACCGGTTCTCCTATGCAACCTCGAGAAAATATTTCCACCAGCATTTTTTGATGTTATGGAACATCTTCCTATTCATCTCCCTAGGGAAGCAGCACTTGGTGAGCCAGTTCAATATCGATGGATGTATCCTTTTGAGCGGTATATGTTCCACCTAAAGAAGAAGGTGAAAAATCTTGCAAGATTCGAGGGTTCTATTGTTGCACATAGCATTAATGAAGAAGCATCCAACTTTGCGAGCTACTACTTTCCATCTTCGGTGAAGACTAAAAGTAGACGACCTGCACGGCATGATGATGGAGGAGAAAAACTGCTGTATCCGGTATATGTCCCAAATCTATTTGCACAAATTGGAAGGCTTAGTGGAAAAGGGAGGCCTCGGCGACTAACAGAGGAGGAACAAAGACATTTGCATACATATATTCTGACAAACTGCGACGACGTTTTGGAATATGAGAGGTACGTACCTAATTTTGATGTTTAGTAATTACCAAAAATCCTTGATAGTATTTTTGCATAATCTATTTGTTTTATTCACAGGATATACATGGACCAAATTCGTAATTGGTTTCCAAATTGCACAGAGGATGAGCTTGCGGTCCGTAAACAGAATGAATTCTCGGGTTGGTTGCAATATTACGTAAGGGCTTGATTTCCCTCAATTTAACTAAATTTCACATGCTTACATTAGCACATATTGTTTACGATTGTCCACACTTTGTACATGTTAATCATATGACTACTACCGGGGTAGAATTTCCCACATGGTTAGTTGAGATGGTGCGTGGCCCTACTTTTGTTCCAAGTGTTTATCCGATGTATTGCACTCGAGGGTATGCTTTTAAGGTTTATCGTGAGGGGAGCTCAAGGACAACATGCAATTACGGTATATCGTCTACATCCGGAGAATTTGTCTACTACGGTGTACTCCGCGAAATATTAGAAGTCAACTATCCAGGAATGGTTGGTTTGAGGTGCATTGTGTTCTATTGCGATTGGTATGATCCAGTGGAAGGTCTACGTCAGGATGAATTCAGTGTAACATATATTCACTCTGGAAAGCGACATCGGAAATACGATCCATTTATTCTTGCTTCACAAGCGGACCAGGTTTCCTACATTCGATACCCCCGGGTTAGGAACAAGCAAGACCCGTGGATTGCAGTAACGTCGATACAACCAAGAGGAATGATATCTGGTGTTTCCGAGCATGACCCTTTACAGGAAACTCCAATTGGTAACTTAGGTGAAATCGAGCATTCTCTTGAGGTTGACCTTGTGGTTGACTTCACCGGTATGGGCGGGAATTACGAAGTATTTGAGGATTCCGAAGAAGAGAGAGGAGAATTTGATGACGAATCCGATTCAGCAACTTCAGATTATTCATCGGACTCAGAATAATTTTGTAACAAATTTTTTATATGCATTTATTTTTAAGTAAAACATTTTAGAAACTTTTCCATATGCATTAATTAATTGTAAGAATTTTTTAATTAGGATTCCGATTCAGCTTCTTCATATAAATAATTATTCAGAATCAGAATAAATTTGCTAAAATTTTCCATATGCATTAATTAATTATTCAAAATCAGAATAAATTTGTTAAAAATTAAAGAAAATTTTCCATATGCATTAATAATTCGTAATCAGAATAATTTTTTTTAATTCCGTTTTTCCCACCGTTTTCCGACCACCTATACTATGTGTAGTCGGAAATTGGTCGGAAATTCCCGACCCGACTAGTTGTTAAAATGTTTCATCGTACACACAATAAACGTGTTATCGTCGAATAATTTAATATTGGTCGGAAATTCCGACCAATTTCCGACTGGGGTTTCGAAACCTCAAACCGCAAAATTTTGATTACAGTTATGTTTGCTAGGGTTAGATATGATCTTTTGAAGTAATTCAATGCCCAACTATCTTAAGAATCAATATTTTTGAGCATTTAATCAAAACCTTACAAGAAAATGAAAAGTGTAAGTATAAGTTATATGTTTCGTTAAGAGAGGTTAAACCCGTTGTCCTATCGATTCATAAAAATCGTCATATACTTTATTTTATGTTTACCTTGCTAGATAGGTTGAAGACATAAGATGTTTAGATATTTTTTAAAGCCTATACGGTATTATAATTTAAGATTTCATACCATAAACCCTCTATGGTCGGAAATTTCCGACCAATTCCCGACGAATATTAAATTATTCGACGATAACACGTGTTTAATGCCCAATCAAATGACATGCAATTTCTATATTGGTCGGAATCTGGTCGGAAATTCCAGACCAATTTCCGACCAAACGAAAAAAAAACCAGGAAATATACCGCGCCAAACAAAATTCGATGAAATTCATTTAGCGGTTTATTAAAAATTTCCGACCACATCCCGACCGTAGGGGTCGGTCGGGAATCGATTTCAATTAATCGAAAACTGTTCTTTTTCTTCCTCATTTCCTTTCCTTTCATCTTCTCTTCTTCTTTAGATCTCTTCTCTCCTCTCTTGTCGCCGCCGCCGTCCGTCGCCTCCCTCCCCTCGCCGCCGCCGTCCAAAGAAGAAGGTAACTTCTCTTCTCTCTTTTCTTCTTCCTATTCTCTTCCTCTTATCCCCTCCTTGCTAACTTTTCTCACCGTTTCTTTAGGTCGCCGCCGCCGCCGTCGCCTCCACGCCGCCCACCTCTAGCCATGTAAGCTTATTTATTTTTTATTTTTATCCTAATTGATTTTGTTAAATTTGTTAGATTTGTTTAATTTGTTTAATTAGTTAGATTTGTTAGATTTTAGGTTAGGTTGATTAAATATGAAAGGTTAGAATTTAGGTTAGATTGTTGTTAGGTTATTATTGTAGATTTTGTGTTTGAATATTTTAGAAATAATTATTGAAAAAATTAGGAAAATATTTTTGTGTTAATTCAAAAATTGTTTTATGTATTTCACAAGTGATTTTTTTTTTATAGAATACTAGAACATTTTTCTGCATTTTACAAGTGATTTTAAATATTTTTACAAGTGATTTTAAATGATTTTTTCATTTTACATGTGATTTTAAATGTTATAAGTGCTTTTCATTTTTTTTAAGAATATTGGTGATTTTGATAATTTTTTTTGCATTTTACTAGTGATTTGGAAATTTTTGGCATTTTACAAGTTATTTTGAAATTGTTTTTCATTTTACAAGTGATTTTGGAAATTTTTAAATTTTTTCGTAAATGTAATTTTTTTTGCATTTTACAATTGATTTTGAGAATTTATAATGTTATATAAAACGTTTTTGGCAAAAAAAACAAATTCAAAATTTCCATAATTGTTTTTCCGTTTTTTAGAAATATTTTTCGTATTTTCTACATTTTTAATAATTCTAACAACTAACAAATTTTTCGTTTTTTTTTCTAGGTCGTACTAGGGTTTCGATAACATTCGCCACGGTGGTTCGTCTCGAGGCATTCAACCACATCAACATAGCGGTTCGCCATCGGAGACCTGTCCAAGACAAAATCCGAATGTCCCGGAGTCGCACAGTCAAGCTCCTCCAATCATGTCTATCGAGGAGTTAGTCCAACAACCGGGGCGGGACTTGCACATCCGGCTCGATCAACGTCTAATTGGAANGTTTTGAGGATGTTGCATTCGATCCTCGACAAACTGTACAAGAAGTTTTCAGATATCCCGTATGAGGAGAAGCAAATTTGGTTTAGACAATTTGCGGTAAGTTGTAAATTACTAAATTTTTCAAATATATTTATATGTTTTTTTAATATTTTGATAAGTTTTTATTTCTATTTTCTTAGCAAGAGTTTACATGGCATCACTCCGACACGACCACAGTTGAAAAGGAGTTTATGAAGGAGGCGCGTACGCAGTTCAAGAGAAACATGAACGAGTGGAAGCAAAAGTGGAGGAAGGGCGAAGACAAACCGAAAGGCTTGAACCCTTCGGTTTGGGAAGACTACAAACCATATTGGCAAAACCCCGCGACAGAGAAAACCTCGAAGACTAATTCGGGAAACCGAAAGAGTGATCACTCCGGTAAGGGACAGTACGTCCACAACTCCGGTTCGACCAGCTTCCGGACCCGAGAAACACAAATGGTAATCTTTCATTATTTACATTTTTTCTATATTTAATTGTCAAATTATTTATTAATATTTAAATTTATTCGTTTTTTTAGACAAATGAGGCCGGAGGTGTGCATCCGAATCACTTGGACTTGATGAAGACGTGCCACACGAACAAGACAACCGAGGTTATTCAGGATCCCCTCATGAGGGAGATCTACGAGAACGTGACAAAGAAGAAGGATGAGCTGACCCAACAGTCACAAGCCGACTCCTCTTCCTACGAGATGTCGCGGGAAGAGGTCAACCATCTCGTTATCAACGTAAGTTTTTTTTTTTTTTTATGTAGTTTTACATTATAAAATTATAATGTTCTAATTTATTTTTAATTTCTACATGAATTTCCCCTTGATAAAAAAGGGCGGTGTCGCGGGGGTTTGGGTAAGGTCCCGGTTATGGAAGTCGGGGCTTCGGGTTCTCCTTATTTCTCTGAAGATCTCGTCCAGCAGAATGAAGAGCTGAAGTCAAAAGTAGCAGCTTTGGAGGTGGTGAATGCGGGCACCGAAATGCAGCTTAACGAGGCAAGGTCGGAAATCGCTGGCCTGTCGGAATGGATGAAAGCGAAGTTCTCGGATTTCCCAGGCACGGGAATGGGAAGAAGGGAAACGGGAACAGGATCGGGATCGGGAACGGGAATTTAATTTTAATGTTTTTGTAATTTCAAAACAATTTTATTTTATTTCAAAACAATTATTATATTTTAATTTTAATTTTAAATTCTTTCCGAATTATTAATTAATTTAATATAATTTAATTTAATTTAGTACAAAATCATTAATTTAATTTTTTTTTTAAAATACTGTTTTTTAATTACCCGTCGGAAAATGGTCGGAAATATCCGGTCCGGAATTGGTCGGAAATGACCCGGTCCGGAATTGGTCGGAAATTATACGGTTCAGAATTAGTCGGAAATTTGTCCTCGGAATTAAGTCGGAATACTGTCGGGAATTGCCGACGCTTAATCCCATCGGGAATTCGTCGGGAAATACGGTGGTTGGAATCCGGTCGGGAAATATGGTGGTCGGAATCCGGTCGGGAAATACGGTGATCGGAAACTTCCGACCAATTTTGATTCCCGACGCTCTAGTTCCGACGGGACAAATTGGTCGGAAATCAGTCCGGAAAGCCATTTTCCGACGGTTTCCCGACCGATATGGCCGTCGGGAATCGGCTGTTTTCTTGTAGTGCTATTGTTATCTTGAGCTTAGTTGTTGTAGGAGAATCAAGCCCAAGAAAAGCATTAAGAGACAACTCCATCAGATGTGTTACTGGTTCAGTCTCTTTAACCTCCTCTGTCTCCCTTGTGACGTGCCCGTTCTCCTAGTGCCAAAAAAGGATGGAACATGGAGGATGTGCGTAGACTGCCATGCTATCAACAACATCACCATCAAATACATGCACCCCATTCCGCATCTAGATGACATGTTAAATGAGCTAAGTCGAGCTACCATCATCTCTAAAGTGGATTGGAAGAGTGGTTACCACCAAGGCGTGAAGGAGATGGGTGGGAAACGGCATTCAAGACAAAACAAGGATTGTATGAATGGCTAATTATGCCGTTCAGGCTAACTAATGCATCAAGCACATTCATGCTGCTCATGAACAAGGTCCTAAGGGCTTATATCATATATTTGTTGTTGTCTATTTTTATGATATCCTTATTTACAACAAATACTTGACTGATCATCTCATGTAGTTAGAACAAGTGCTAAAAACACTTCGCAAGGAAGGCTTTTATGCCAACCCTAAGAAGTGCACTTTGTGTACTAATAAACTTGTTTTCTTAGGATTTGTTGTAAGCGAATAGGACTTAAAGGTTGATGAGGAGAAGATCAAAGCAATCTGAGAGTGGCCGACCCCAACCTCCGTTGGACATGTCCGAAGCTTTCACGGCTTGGCGAACTTCTATAGAAGATTTGTCCGATCTTCAGTACCGTAGTTGCACCACTCACTGCTGTGATCAGAAGAATGTACCCTTCTTGTGGGAAGCAGCTCAAGAAGAAGCCTTTAACATTTTGAAGAAACGCATGTGATCAAAAAGAATGTACCGTAGTATTTTCTTTTTCTCTTTCTCGCGTTATGAGTTTCCCTTTTTCTTTTATAGTTTTTAACCGTTTGTGTAAAAACCCATATAAACTTACTTTTGTATTTCTTTTAAGACGCAAGTTTAAACCTATTAAAATATTATTCAGCGAACTTTTGCAGCCGCTTCTCTTTGTTTTGTTGAACCCGTACTTTTATGTCGAGACCTTTTAGTTTTCACGAGATTGTCGCATCTCATGTTGTTCACTTTACTCCACCGTTGACTATCAACTTGTCCACTCTCGGATCAAACATATTGAGTTTCTCATTTTTTACTTCCAATTTCCTCGGTTTAAAAACTCAAAGTAAAGACACAAAACTTGTATCAATAAATCTTAATAGGTAATATGAAAACATTTTCCAATGATATTTATTTTCAATAAACATCTTAAACAATATAAACTAGTTTAAATCCCTTAAAACTCACTTCAAGAAATAAGGACATTCTTAACACACGAAAAGCGCTATAATAGATGTATAATAGCGCTTTCATAAACGCTATTACAGCCGGAGCTATAATAGACCCCTCCCCATACCATAGCGTTTTTCTATACGCTATTATATTTTGTTCTTTTATAGCGTAAACTGCGATGCTATAATATTTACTATCATCACGAATTTTCTACGCTATATATTTTGGTAATATAGCGTTATATGTACGATGTCTTACATTTTCTTATAGCTTTTGTTTAACGCTATATATTTTGGTATTATAGCGTTATATAAATGCTGTCTTACATTTTCTTATAGCTATTGCTTAATGCTATGAAATTTTTTATTGTAGCATTTTTGTCATGCTATCATATATTTGATGGCCAATTACGAATTTTTTTAAAATATACCTTGTTTTTAATATTTACAATTCATATATTTAATATTTACAATTCATAAATAATCCAAACAATCCATAACATCATTAACATAGCCAAAAGATGGTTCAAATACAACATTCCATGTCCTAAACAAGCATTCCATGTCTTGATCAAACATTCCAAGTATATGTTACAAAAGAAAACATGACAAGCATGACAAGCATTCCATTGTCTTAACAAAAGATAACATAATCAACACCGGACCAAAAGTACTTCATTCCTTGCATTTCCTAGAGACTAAAACTACATCGGACCCAAGGTTCTTCATTCCCTTCAAAATTTTATAAACCATTATGATCACAAATGCCTTAAAACCACAGTTACTGTCGTATAGAAACTCTTACATCTGATTTGGTAAAGTCAGCAGATGATGACTTTGTCTTCAGGCCATGCAATAGCTGAACCAAGTGCATCATCCATACACTCGATTTCCGATGAACTTCTCCAAACTGCTGCTTCTTTCACCTTTACAACATCTACCCAAACTTTTACTGCGTGATGTCCCAAAGGTACAAAGTGGACTTTTTGCTCTGGATTGTTTGATGACCAACATCCTTCAGTAACTACTCGCTTCTTGCCGGTACAATCCATCAGTTTACAGGGCTGATCATTTTCTTTCACAACTTTGTCCTGATTATTACGCTGCCATCAACAACAATAAAATCATTTAATACAATAAATACTTAAAACAATCAATAACACATAAACACAACAAATAAACATTGTAGGAGTTTACCTGAGATCTTTGGACAGGAGATAGAGCTGTAGATTTTACAATAGGAGATTTCTCACGCGCAGATGCATCTATGGTTGTGTCGAAGACAACTTTGTTGGCAGACCATGCTATAAAAGACTTCAAAGCTTCCTCAATATTTTTCATTTCTGAGGTAGGCCTCCACAGAAATGTTTCAGGATGCAATACCTCGTCCACAAAAACTTTAATAGCATTTGGTCCCAAAGGAAGTCCATTAACCAATGCCTTGGGATCTCGACTCTGCCAACGGCCTTCAGCAACAACAACGTCTTCGTTTCCAGCCCAATCCATTAGTGTGCATCTATTCATAGATTTTGTGCCTGAACTCTGTGAAACACACATAGAAAACAACACGTTTTCTCATTTTGTAAACACACACAAAACTTAGAACTTACCAGTTTGGATTATAACAAGATGAGGATATTAACACAAGTAAACAAATTGAAGTTCCTTGACTAAGAAATTATTACATTCGGCGCAATGTCTTCTTGTTCAGGTTCCTTGTTCAAGATAACACAATTAGAGGCTGGCCATGCAATCATTTCTCCTACAGCTTCCTCAACGGTGAACATGTTAGGTACTGGCCTCCAAAGAAAAACATCTGGTTTCAAACTAGTGTCAACCAAGACTTTAACAGAATTAGGCCCTAACGAAATGTTGTTCACAAAGTCCTCAGGATCAGAAGAAATAAGACGACCCTCAGCAACATGGTCATCACTACCAGACCAATCAACCAAAACACACTGAGGAAGTGATCTTTTGTTCACACTCTACAAAATATTGGTTAGAAAATTAAATCTATCAGTATTCACAGCTGGAACTGATTTTGTCACTTGAAAAATTGAATAGAAAACATAAACTTAACTAAGGAATCTGAACTTTATTACTTACTATTGGGGCTGAGTTTTCACCAACTTCAGCGTCTTGTTTCTGTAACATAAGAAACTCAACATATTAGTTTATCAGGTAGTAGGTGTCACATAAAAACTCAACAACTTATTAAATTGGTCGAGTATGGCTTACCTGGTTCTGCATTTTGGCAATTACACCTTCTAATTGTTGTACCTTTTGCTGCAACTCGTACTGCTTTTCTTGCATTTGATTCATACACTGGTTCTTGACTTGAAACAGGCTAGTTTTGCCATACTCATACCTCGTCCCATTGCCCTTAGACGTCCAGGATTATCGGGGCCTAAAATTTGGGATAGTAGATCATCTTTTGTATTTGTTGATAGTGTAGAAGGATCATCACTATCAACTTCAGCTGCCTTTCTCTGATAAACAAAAAACCAAATTAATAAAGTTTTCAATACAGAAATCCAAATCCATAAATCATGTGAAACAAAAATCAGAACTTACAATCGTTTCAGCGGCATTCGTATTGACTGGCGTACCATCTTTTTTCGTACGCGACTTCACCCAGACTTTGAGTCTCGTCACTTTAGACGGTTATGCGCTCTCTTTTTTCTATTCAAAACAAATAACCTTTCAAAGTAAGAAACAACAAACAAACTCTTCTTATATGCAACACAATTAACATTCAAAGTCAGAATCAATAAACAAATATCAATAAAATGACAATACACTTACCATATCTTCAGTCAGTCTAGCCATTCCTCTACGGCTACATGTGTGAGGAATCTGCTTGTTCCTTTTTTCCTTATATTGTTCACTCAATTCCTGAATATGGAAGTTATTAATATACACAGTATCCGGTTTAAAAACTAAGTATAGGTGAATACCTTGAATGCTTGGCTAGTTTTGAGCTTGACGAATTTACGCCAGTCATGCGGAAGAACGTTCTTCGGTCGCAGTCTCATCCTGTCTTGGTTGTTCTTAAGCTTCCTGATATTGCTGACTAAGCGTGACTTTGAAGCCCTCCATAAACAACCCATCTGCTTAAGCACAACAGTCCTTTGGTAATCTTCATCAAGTTCAAATCGAGCCTGCATTCAAAAACACACAGAGAATATCAAATTTTAAAGTGATTGAAAACTGTACTAAGTATCAGTGAACATGTATTAAAGTCAAGTATCATTCACCTGGACAGATTTCCATAGAACTGTTCTGATATCTTCGCCAATTTTTCTCCAATCTTCGATCACAACAGGCACATGTTCCCGAACCAAAGGACCAAGATATGACGATAATTTAACTGAACCTGGACCACAAGGTTCTCCAAAGTCATTGAAGTCTACTCGTTCACGAGAATTTGGATCTTTGGCGATGTCCTTCATCTTTGTAGGTCCTCGTGGTTTCTTTCGCTGATGTTCTTTCAGAGGAACAACCATGTCAGAGTCTTTGTCATTATTCTCCTCAGCATCACTATCCACAGTAGTTTTATCTTGATCCTCACCCTTATCAGATTCATCCACTTCTCCCTTATCAGTTTCAATATTTTCTTCTCCCTTATCAGTTTCACGCATTTCTTCTTCAAAGGGCTGATCTGCATCGTGCATTTGTTCATCAGTACTTTTCTGATCCGCATCAAGTACTGGTTCCAGCTAATGCTCTGTTTCTTTTCGAGTCTTTAACTTTTTGTTCGCCGCTTTCTTTTTTGGACGCACCATAATGATCAACCTGAAACATGGAACAAACAGTTAGTATATATAGAATTTAAACAAGACAAATATATCAGAAAAGACTAACATATCACACAAACATACTACTTTATTTCAAACATAAATGCCTTCACAATCATTTCTAGCATTTGTAGCTTCATCAAGCAAGTCTTCAGCATCCATGTCAATAGTTGAAGGCAGTGGCCCAACTTCTAAATTTCCATCTTCAGCAGCTTCTTCATTGTATCTTCTAGAAGGACCTCTTAAAACTACATACCAATTAGATTCCTCATCTTCCCTTGAATAAAAAACTTACTTAGCTTGGGAGGCTAATATGAAAGGATCTCTCAAGAAGGAAACTTGATTTTGGTTCAAGTTAACTAGTGTTAATCCATCTTCAACCTTCACACCATTACCTCTAACTGCCCACTGACACCGGAATAGAGGTACGTAAAAGACATTGTAATCTAAGAGAATTATGTCGATGATTCTCCCGTAGTATGATACCAAATCAACCACTTGTGCAGTGTCTCTTGCACTTGATCTACACATTGTTGTAGCCTCAAACAAAACACCACTATTCTGACTTTGTCTATGTACTGAACTTGTGTGAAATCGATGTCCATTAACTATGTAGCCTGTATACGACCTAGCAGTACTTCTAGGACCATAGGCCAACCACTTAAGTGTGTCTTCATGCTCAGCTGAAGTAAGAGGTATCTAACAAAAATCAATATAAAGTCAGTCTATATTCAAAGCAAACTCTATACCATTAACTAACCATCTGAACTTAGAGGTATCTAACTTGCCTGTTCTTTTAACCATGCTGAGAAATTTTGAGTGTGCATTCTCCATAACGTTGTTGCATCTCGTTTACAGCGCGCATCAGAGTCTTGTAAAAATTGTAGGTGCATGCTATTGAAGAAAAACATATCAATATCACCAAACTGCTATTTAAAATAAAGAGCAAATGAAATACTTTAATGGAGCAACTTACTCAACGTAAGGATTGACCACATCCATATTCTGTATAACTGCAAGATGGGCTATTTTCCTATCCGTTTCAGTAAGCTCTAAAGAAGTGGCTGCAGATTTCGGACGACCCTCTACGATAGAGCTACTTTCATACTCAGCATTTCTGTCCTCCTTTTCCTTTACATTCGTTGTCTTTTTCAAAAACTCACTACAAAACCTCATGCATTCTTCTGCAAGATACGACTCAGCGATACAACCTTCTGGTCTCGCTGGGTTTCTGACATAGTCTTTTAGTACTTTCATATACCTACAATCAGTAATCAATATGGATTAATACAAATACATTCAGTTACTATAAGATAAACAAGTTATAATACAGAAGAATTAGCACCTCTCAAATGGGTACATCCATCGGAAATGGACAGGTCCACCTAGTCGAGCTTCTCTTCCTAGATGTACAGTCAAGTGCATCATGATATCGAAGAAGCTTGGAGGAAAATATCGTTCAAACATACAGATAGTTTCCACAATTTCAGTTTCCATTACTGAAATCTGCTCCCTATCTATAACTCTCTGACATAAATTGTTGAAGAATGCACATAACCTTGAAATTGCAATCCTAGATCCTTTAGGTAATAAACCTCTAATTGCAACCGGAAGAAGCTGTTGCATCAAAACGTGATAGTCGTGTGATTTAAGGCTTTTTACCTTACAATCATCTAATGTTACTCCCCTAGATATATTTGAAAAATACCCATCAGGTCCTTTGAAGTCAAAAAGCCTATTACAGAAAATTTTCTTCTCTGACTTAGACAACGACCAAGGTGCAGCAGGTAAGTATGTTCTTTTACCATTAATTTTTGGGTGTAAATCCTTCCGAATACCAAGATCTTCCATATCTTTTCGAGTGTTAAGGCCGTCCTTTGATTTCCCACAATGTAGCAATGTAGAGACAATGCTTGCAGCCACATTCCGCTCCACATGCATAACGTCTAAATTATGTCTAACGGGCAGTTCCTAACCAATACAAAAAACTTAGTTAATTTTACAGTTTTTACATAGATCAACGAGCAAAGAAATATGTTATTGAGTCTAAATAAGAACATACCTCCCAATAAGGCAACTGGAAGAAGATAGACCTTTTCTTCCACCTTGACAACTCTTCCTCGTCTATTTCAGCTTCTTCTTCTTCCTCTGATTCACTAGATACATCCTCGCTATCAGACTTTGATCCAACACAATCAGTCCTTTTTCTCTTTCTGCCGTGTTCCACTCTTTTCCCAAAAACATTTCTGTAATTTCGTAGTATTTGGGATATATTATGACCTGTTAATATCCTAGCTTTCCTCCCATATTCAACTTTTCCATCAAACCATGCCTTTTTTCCTCGATAGCTATGTGTGGGTGGCAGCCCCTTTCTGTGGCACATATACACGTGCTTTCTACAGTTTTTCAGCCACATAGTATCCGTGTTTTTCCCACATAAAGGGCAGCCCATTTTACCCTTTACTTTACAGCCAGCAAGATTCCCATAGGCGGGGAAATCGCTAATAGTCCAAAGTAGTATCGCCTGAAGCGTGAAGGTGGTTTTGCTAAACGCATCATAGGTTAACTCTCCATGATTCCATAGATGGTTTAGATCCTCAATAAGAGGTTCTAAATATACATCAATATTATTCCCAGTTTGCTGCGGTCCTGGAATCAACAAGGTAAGCATGATGTTTTCCTTTTTCATACAGAGGTTAGGAGGCATATTGTAGTTCACTAGCAGAACATGCCAACAACTATAATTGGTATTCTTCATGTTGAAAGGGTTAAACCCATCTGTCGACAGCCCAAGACGAATGTTCCTCTTTTCTGCTGCAAAGGACGGATACTTGCTATTTATTTGCTCTCACGTGACAGAATCTACAGGATGACGAATCTTTCCATCGCTGCTCTTGTTAGTGAAATGCCACCGTAAATCTTTGGCAATTTCCTCTGATCTGAACATTCTCTTGAGACGAGGGACTATGGGAAAGTACCGTAATACTTTCTGTGGGACACCTTTTTTAACTTCTCCAGTGTGTATGTTAAGCTTCCATCGTGAAGCATTGCATTGAGGACAGTTGTCGAGATTCTTATACTCCTTTCTAAATAAGCAGCAGTCGTTAATACAAGCATGTATCTTCTCGTAACCAAGCTCTATAGACTTCAGGAATTTCTTGACATCATATAGTGAAGTGTGAAGGACATTATCCTCAGGCAACAACCCAGGCAGCTTCTCAAGCAACTCATCAAAGCTTTTATCGGACCACCCATTCTGTGTCTTGATTCTAAACAATGTCACAATTGCAGAGAGCTTGCTATGGTTTGAACAGCTTGGATATAATGGTGTTTCAGCATCAGCCAGCTTTGCAAGAAACTCGTCATCCTTCTTATCTTCACCCTCAGCAATCTCGTCTTTCCTAACCAACTCATCATCTAAATACTCAGCAGCTTGAAATAACCCACAAATCTCTTCATTCCACTGTGACACTTGGCTTCCACCTTTAGACCCGGAGTTAATTTCTCCATGATGATACCAATCACTCCGCATTTTGTATGACTCATCCATTCCTCTTGTTACGAGGTGGTCGACTACATCAGCGGGTGAATGGCGATCAACGTTACGACAGTCTACGCATGGGCATATTATCATTTCAGCCTCTCCTGAAGTTGCAGCCACAGCCCGCACAAAAGTCCAAGCACCTCTCTCATACGCTGGATCAACTCTAAAGTAGAGTTGTTTGAAAAAAAAATTAAAAGAAAAGAGACTTAAGGTCTCTATTCTGCCAATCAAAACACTACCTATATAAGTAATATAAATACCTGCATATATGCACCCAAGCCTTGTCCAACATTCTATAACTTAACCTTTAATAAAAGCGCATCATGACCAATACACACATATAAACAAGCCAGCATAAGACATTTTTAATTTAACAACGAAATCATCACAACCACATTAAAGTACTCATCCATTCAAAAACTTCACTTTATATAAATCGGACTAACCTGTAGAAGTTATAGGAGATGGATTTGTGCTTCCTTTCAATGCCCTTTCAACCAAAATAAAGCCTGCAGATGAATGATTGAAATTGTTATGCTGCATTTTACTTAATTAGCATATCAAAAACAGAAGCTTAGGTGAGTAAAAGTAATTTCAAACAAAATAATCAAGCTTTCTTATCCTAAAACGAACAATCCAGTTAACGAAACCCAATAACTTTACACACCAAAAGTAGTTTCTTTTAAAGTTAAAAGAAAAACAATACTAAAGCTAAAATATAAACTGATGTTGAACTGACATTACCTGTATATGATGATTCTCTTGCTTATCTTCAATGTGAACCTTCTTCGTTATCTATAGAGCTTGCCGAAACCTCAAAAACATGAGACAAATTACAGTAAATTAAACATATATAAGACTGAAATAAGAACCAGAATAGAAAGTTATATATTTTGAGAAATCAAAACAACAACATGCAATAAACGAAATCAAAATAGGTAATCAAAATAAGTAAGATGGAATCCCTAAACACAATCGAACCTTACTGAGTTATCAAAATCGAATGAGACCAGATGAAATCGAAATCGAAATCGAGAAACAAAATAAGTAATCAAAACACCATAAACCCAACAAAGAAGAATCAAAATCGAAAGAGGTAACGAAACGAGATTCAGGTACCGTTTTGTCTTCCTTCAGCTGGAGTGAGACGCACGAGATTCAACTGGAATTAACGAGATAGGCCGAGACCTTCGAAGACGAACGAGACTGAGGCTGAAGGAAATCGATTTAGACCCAAAACGAAATGAGAACCTGGTCGGAATGAGACGGAGCTCAGGTCTTAATCGCACCTACGGAGGTCGCTAGTCTCCTCGCCGGTAAGGAATTGGTAAAGGTAAGTTTTTTTTTATGTTTCTGATTTTTTTTTTTTTTTTTTGGGATACACGAGTAAGGTTTTGGCGCTACAAGATTGGTTTTTTTGCTAAGTATGGCGCTTAAGTGTTACCAAAGTGTGGCGCTTAAGAGAAATTCATTACCCGCTTATTAATTTTTCTTCACAGCGTTTTTAAAATGCTATGAATGACTAACCAAAACCCCCAAACCATCATTGATAGCAGAATCGAAAATTGCGCTATCGTATAGTGCTATCATTGCCCTTATTGCTTGTAGTGACTATGAACAACCCGCATATAATATTATGCAGTTGCTTCCTATCCTAAACATTTTCTGAATCCCTTTGACTTGAACATCAAAAACTTATCGAAAGACACCACATCCATGTCTTAATGACCGAACCATGTTTTCCACGATGTATATTATTTATTTTCTAACGCTCGTTTTCCGAAGATATCCAATAGCAAACACATAAATGTGAACCAAAGTTCACCACAAACCAAAGTTAAGTCAATGAACTTGTGGGACTTAGACACTACGAACTAATGCAGCTGGATTTGGAAGAGACTTTGTAAGCTTCGACTTTTGGCCCGTCCTTTTATTTACTACAAAGTTGGCTTAGGAATAACGACCAAATTTTGGCATGATAATTGGACATCTTTGGGGTTCTTAACTGAGTGATATCAGGACCTCGTTGTTGTGATTGCCCTCGGATGCGGTCGTGGCGGATGCTATCCGAAATGGGTCATGGGGGATATATGAATCTCCTAGTAGAAACCCACAAATCTCTCTCTTCCGAAATGCATTGTAACTCCAAGGAGAACTGTAAAACATGGTTCAAGCTTTTGAAAATTTTTCTATGTCTATTATCAACCACGATACAAACGTATATATTACAAAGAAATAATATTAGAGAATAAACTACTTTGCTAAACTACTCCCATTTACAATCAATTAACAAAATATGTTAATTCCTAAATAATCTCCAATGAATCCGCTAATCCGCTAACACCCCCCCCCCTCAAGTTGGAGCATGCGGGTTGCAAATTCCCAACTTGACCACGATAGTTTCAAAATCACGACGCGCGCCCAAGTGCCTTGGTAAACACATCGGCCAATTGCTCCTTCGTATGCACTTTCAAAGTCTGTATTGTTCCATTTTGTACAACGTCTCGAACAGAGTAACAATCCAGCTCTATGTGTTTCGTTCTTTGAAACACATGATTGGCGGCAATATGCAATGCTGCTTGATTATCACAATACATGTCAATCGGTTTTTCATGAGACACCACCAAATCTGCTAGTAAAGCACGCAACCACTTCAGCTCATCAACTATATCTGCCATACACCTATACTCTGCCTCTGCTGATGAGCAAGACACTACTTTCTGTTTCTTAGTCTTCCAATAAATCATAGATGAGCCAAGAGTGATAAACATCCACTCACCGATCGCCTTGTCAACGGGTATCCCGCCCAATCTGAATCACACCAACCATGTAATTTTAAGTCACCATCAGCGCGCAAAAGTATACCTTGTCCAGGAGTACCTTTCAGATAACGCACAACTCCCATAACGCTTTCCCAGTGATCAGTTCTAGAACTCTGCATAAACTGCGATAGCACGTGCACAACATATGTCAAATCAGGACAATACGCTAGAAGGTAAATCAGCCTACCCACCAATCGCCGATACCTCTCTGGATGCTCTAGAAGTGGTCCATCCAAGAGTCCCAGTTTGTGATGTTGTTCGATGGGAAAAGCAGCCGGGTTTGCCCCAAGTAGTCCCACTTCGCTTATGATATCAAGTGTGTATTTCCGCTGACACAGGAAAATACATGTGTTATTTCTTGGCACTTCAATTGCCAAGAAATACTTCAACAATCCCAAATCTTTCATATGGAATCATTCACCCAAATACTTCTTAAATTTTCGATTCCTTCATTGTCATTGCCTCCAATAATAAGATCATCCACATGCACCAAAACATAGATTTCAGACCATCCTTGGCGCAAAGAGAACAACGAATAATCAGAATACGATTACTTGAAACCATACCTTGAAAGAGCTCCTTTCAACTTGGCAAACCAACATATTGGAGACTTTTTGAAAAGACAAACTGAGTTTCTTTCCTCTCCATTACGAACCCAGGGGGAAGTTTCATGTACACTTCCTCTTCCAAATCTCCATGTAGGAACGCATTATGCACATCCTTTTGGTGGAATTCTCATTTTCTTATTGCAGCAACTTCGAGAAACGTTCTAACAGTCTTCATCTTCACAACCGGAGCGAATGTCGCCTTGTAGTCAACCCCTTCTTCTTGGTTATTTCCCAACACTACTAGACGAGCTTTGTGTCTCTCCAAGGTTCTATCAGTTCGATATTTAAGTTTATAAATCCACTTACATCCAATAGCTCTCTTTACTGAAGGCAGCGTCGCCACAGTCCAAGTTTTATTCTTCTCAAGTGCATCTATCTCCTTTTGCATAGCTTCTCACCACTCTTTATTCGCCAGTGCATCACAAAACAAGATTGGTTCTGTTCTAGCAATGATAGTTGCAAGAAACACTATATACTTAGGAGATAATTTACTGCAATCTATATATTTCAAAATCGGGTGATCAATCTCTCTAGAATTGCTTCATCTTGTCATGTTTGTTACGACACACACAATGTTTTTTGTGTCACACATAACCTGCAGTGCATAGTCTTGCAGTCTGACTGGCACAGACTTTACTCGCTTACCACGACCCAATTCTTCAACCAGTGGTGCTTCAAGATTCTCATTGTGGTTCACTGCCATGTTTCCTCCTTTGGCAGGTTCACCCAAATGATCAACTGAAAGTGGAACTGTCACTGGGACATTATGTGTATCCAAGTTTGCAACATCCTGTGACATATAAGCAGTCTATGTAACCGCCAAGCTCTCTCCTATTTGTTATGTCTCAGACTGTGTTCCATTCTCTCTATTCCTGAGCTTGCATCTCATATCTCTTGAATCATCGTGTCTATCTCTATAGCTGGTTCATCTTCAATCTCCGCACCAAAATCAGATGCATCACTCAATCCCCTCTCTTACGATTTTCTGCAGTTATCAGAATTCATGGGAAACGTGTTTTCAACAAACACAACGTCTCGTGAAACAAAAACCTACCTTGTATCCATATCATACATGCTCCAACCTTTTTTTTATCCAAAGGATATCCAATGAACATGCATCTTCTGCTTCTAGATTCAAATTTATCTCCACCTCTTCTTTGATTATGTGCAAATGCCAAGCCCCCAAAGACTCGCAGATTTTCATAACTCGATGGAGCTCCATAAATCAACTCATACAGAGTCTTTCCCTTCAAAACTCGTGAAGGAGTTCAATTAATCAGGTAAGCTGCCGTCAAAATACTCTCACCCCAAAACTTGACCGGGAGAGATAAATGAAATAAAAGTGCTCGTGCCACGTTTAAGATGTGACGGTGTTTCCGCTCGACTCTCCCATTCCGTTGGGTCCTACCAACACATCAGGTTTGATGGATAATTCCTTTTCTCTGAATTCAGATGTAAGACAAGTGGATTTTGTCCCATTGTCACTCCGGACAATCTTCACATTCTTCCCGAACTGTCTAAGGACCAACGCAATAAAATTTCTCAATGTTTGTCTCACTTTTGCCTTGTCATGAAGTAAACACACCCACACTCCTCTCGAATAGTCATCAACAATCGTCAGAAAGTAAAATGAGTTGCACATGCTAGGACTGCAATACAGTCCCCACAAGTCACAATGTATCATATCAAATGCTTCATTGCTTTTATTCTCACTTGATTGAAATGCGTCACATCAATGTTTGGCTTTGACACAGATCTCACAAACTGAAACATCCTTACTTCGACTACCAACAATAGGAAACAAATCTAAAACTCCATCAGACGGATGCCCAAGCCTTTGATGCCAAATATCCTCAGCTCCATGTTTATTCAAATGGAAGGCTCGAAAGGTTGTTAAGCGACGAAAAAAGTACAACCCATCTATGAGCTCACCTGCTCTACTAAGACTTCTTGTTGTACGATCTTAAAGCACACAACCTTTGCTAGCAACCTGCATCACCACATCTAGATCTGCGATGAGCTGAGACAAAGAGATCAAATTGTATTGTAATCATGGCAAAAACAACACATTCTTCAGCTTAAAATCTGCATAAAAAATCATTGTCCCTATTTCCATCGATAAAATATGCTCTCCGTTTGGTAGACCAATAGAACATGGCAACATATATTTCCGATCATCAAGGATATCGCCAAATCCCATCATATGATTTGACGCTAATCCGCTAACAAGAACCAAATGTAACCGATTGTTAATATAATGGAAAGAAAATTTTCTGAAAAAAAAGAAAAGAAAGTTCACCACAAACAAAATGTAATGATTTTCGTAGTAAAGATTTTTTGTAAAATTGTCCTTTGTAGAATCGTCGATATAACAATTCTCATAATTTGTAATAGAATAATAAATGAGTGGTAAGAAAAAAAGGGAGAATTGTAAATTTAGAGCAAAAAATGGGAACTATTGTTCCCTTAGTACTTAATTGACTTTTGCCACTTTTAGACTAAATACCATTTATTAAATGTAAAAAAATGCAAAATAAATATTTATAAATACTTTAAAAATTCTGAAAATTCATATAAGGTAAGTAATATATATTGGGTAATTTATTTTAGGAAAAACAAATATTTTTAAAAATATTTATTTTCATGTTCTACTATTTGTAGAATTTGGTTCATGGTATTTGCTCTAAAATCTACAAAGTCTAGAATATATATTATATTATTTGTTCTGCATTCTACCGTCCCAATAGAATCCGTCATCTAGAATTTTGTTTTAATTCTACCAATTGTTGAATACGCATTCTACCATTTTATCTATATTCTACTTTTTGCAGAATAGAAGTTCTACCATTTTCTTTATATTCTACTTTGTTGCAGAATAGAAGTTCTACCATTTTGTCTTGATTCTACAGAATGTATAATACATATTCTACCAAGCGGTTAACAAAATCTGAGAAAAAATATAGGACAACACAACTGAAAATTTTTATATATATTTTTTTTCCTTTTTGAACACGTTTTATCTTGTAAACTTTTTTTTGTTTAGCACTTTTACTCACAGGCCAAAATCTAGTTTCCTTTTAAAACAAAACATCGAACACGGTTTTTAGTCAAAATATAGCGTTGGGTTTTCTTCTTTGATACAAGATTCTATTTTGATTTCTTATTCAGATTCATATTCTATATTATAGTCAAAACATAGCGTTGGGTTTTGATTTCTTATTCAGTTTCATATAGAATTGATGACATAACAAAATAAGTCTAAATAATTAGCTAAAATGGGTATCATTACAAAGAAATTTTTTTCTAAGAAGACGACATAAGAAATTAAGTCTAAATAATTAGCTAAAATGGGTATCATTACAAAGAAAAAAACCTGTCTAAATAATTAGCTAAAATCGATATCATGCATCGGTTGTTTATCTTTTCTACTTGCGGTACTTCTTGGCCTAAAGAGCAGTTTTGGCAACTCCAAATCCATACCTATAAAGAAGGAAAAAACAACAACAACTGTTAAATTCGTAGACAACTGATATGAGTTAACACAAGATGTGTAAAAGACACCAATAAGAACTAATACAATAATCAATCACTTGATAAATTATGAAGTCGAGAGTGATCCGCTGATATTATTATTTGAGGCTGAATCTCTTTAGCAAATTACTCCATGATAAATTATGAAGTCGAGAGCTGCATAGATATGAGCAATGTATAACGCAAAGAAATTTCAGAGAATTGAGTCTTAAAATTTGTGGGTACTAAATTATATCAAGAATCCATATAAGATGCAGAGTATTAAATAAAGGACCGTGCTAATTTCCCCAACATATTCCACCAACCATAATTCTGAAAATTCGATTAAAACTATATATTACCCAAAGCATCAAGGTTCAGTCGATCAATGGAAGTCAAACCATTCACAAAGGAAACATATAATAAGGCTTCATGGTTCAAAGAAAAGGTTGAGCGTGTTGTGTTACCGTGATGTGTGGTAAAGCAAGGTAGATAAGACCTACTTCACTAGTGATATATAGCGGTAGGGTATAACAACAAAAAGCTGTTGTATTTGAACAGATTAAACGAAAAAAACAAAAATTAGGTCACATTTACATATATGTCAATAATCTGCAATCATCCAAGCATTCAAACCATGTTATTTTCCAGCTGAAGCACATGATTCTAAAAGGAATCTACTAGGACAAGACTTGAACCAAAATGGAGTTACGAGCACGAAATGATCTTTAAGGCTCAATATTAATTTCAAGGAGTCATGCTTAAGTCAATTCTTAACCCCGAATCTCTTGGTATGTACTTAACTAATGCATGTGACTAGAAACTTCCAAAGCATCAAGAACATAATTAAATTTACAAAACCTTATAAGAAATCAGATTCAAAGGAGACAAAGAACCAAAAAATACTCAGTTAGAAACAATAGAGGATAGCTAAATCCAACAATGCTCAGCCAATTCAGACATTTGAGAAAATCAAATAAGCAACCAATCAATAGAAGAGTAAACATCGATACACACATAATCGAAGAAACAATGGATTTAGCTATCCTCAAGTCAATACTAATCAATAATCAATACTACAATACTACAAATTAGTGCATCCCACGATCATGGCTAATCCGAAAAACATAACACAAACTCTAAGATTGGACCAGAATCCATTTCAACTTCCTACTTCATTCTCGAAGAAAAGGTGCGAACCCCGAAACAAAAAAACAGAAACCCATAATGCAAAGTTCAAAATCAAACCTCTCGAGTTCAAATTTTCTCCGTCTTCTTTGTCTTCTGCAGTCCCTTAATTTAGCTTTTCTGGCACAGAAAACCCACAAATAGATTACCGTGGGTCTTCAAAACCCACAAATCAAAACCCCTACTCACAAATCATGAAATCGACACATGCAAAAAAGATGAAATAGATTACCGTGGGAATAACACTATCCACGGCGGCGGCGGTTGTTTTATATTATCTCCGGCTGCACCAAAAAAAATCCAAAATCAATTTGGTGAGATTATAAAACCATATAACCAAAATTAATTGAAAAGACCGGTAAGGGAGAGGAGGAAGAGGGACGGTGGATAATACCCACTTACCGGCGCAACAATCGGCGGAGGAGACAGAGATCCGATGGAGATGATGATCGATATCGGCGAGGATGAGTTTTTTTTTTATCGGATAAAATTGTTTTTGGTCGTCGGAGATGACGATAAGAAAAGTAAAATTTTACTTATTTTATAATATAGTTTTTGTTATATTATTATTAAATAATTGATAATATTAAGTAATTGATAATTAAAAGGTAAAATTGGATTAATATTATAATAAATACTAAAAAGACAATATTCTGTAATTAAATATTAAAGGGACGATAGTTCTCTTTTTTTTCTTCTAAATTTACAATTCGCCCAAAAAATAATAAGTAAGAAGATGTAACACTCGAAGGAAAAAAAACAATCAATACTTGGCTTCTAACGGTGTGCTAGAATATTGTAAGTTAAGAATTAAACTAAAATATTTTATTGGGCCAAAACTGCCCTTTCATATTTACGAGACTCAAAATCCATAATTTCAACGAGGCGTGATTTTAAAAATTGAGAAAGCAAAATCCGAAATCTAAGAGAGAGAGAGAGGGAGGTGATTTTGAAATTAGATAACGCCGATTTTCTACTCTCCGATTATTTTATCCACCGGAGTTTCTCCTCCCACCGTCTATTCTTCTCGCCGCCGTTTACAGTTGTTCTTCTATCGACTATACTTTCCTCCGCCGGTAACTTTAGCTTCTGTTCTGCGAGAAAGCTCTCGATCTCTCGAATCGGTGTTCTTTTGTGTTTTTGTAGGTTTTCGTTTCTTACACTGAGAATCTGAGAAGACGTATTTGTGGCTCATCTAATTTACTTTTTTCTTTTGTTGCTAAATCATCATCTAGCTCGATCGTTTTGCCCTAGTTTTTTAATGGCGATCTCTAACTTCTCAATCTACTTGTGTTTTCAATTTGTTCGTGTGTTGTGATCGAGTTTTTAGTTGTTCATTTCTGATTTTCTGTAAAAATTTCTATCTCCTTCGTCGATTTCTCCTCGATCTGGTTTAGCAACTCATAAACATTTATTCTCAGTGCTCGATTTTATTACTTCAATTGTGATATTCTGCTAAATACAAAATCTGCTCATTTCAATGGGAAAATCGGATGATTGTTTAACGTTTTTTGTACTCAATTGTTAGCATGTAGAATAAGTTCGTTAAATCATATGATTTGAGTTATTTTACTAACCACTTGAGTTCTTATATGAATTGATGCTTTTATTTTTGTTTTCAGTTCTTCAAGATGATTGGATCGTTTCTTACAAGAGGATTGGTGTAAGAAATCATATTATTCTTAAAATTGTTTGCTAAAATGATATTGGATATGGAAAATTTCTGTTGATTAGCTCTCCTAAATTTTCCTACATTTGTTGCAGGATGGTGTTGGGTTATGCCTACCCTGCGTATGAATGCTACAAGACTGTTGAAAAGAATAGGCCTGAGATTGAGCAGCTTCGCTTTTGGTGCCAGTACTGGTATATTGTTTTTCGCCTTTTCGTTCGTCTCACGTTTGTAACACGTTGAAGGTTGGCGTTTATGCGTTGGAAATGAACTACTTACTTTAAATAACTATCAAATTACAGGATATTGGTTGCTTGCTTGACAGTTTTTGAGAGGGTTGGTGATGCGTTTGTTTCATGGTGGGCATTCTAATCAAATTCCGCTTGATTTCTCCAACTACGGCAATGTTTTTTGCGCTGTTCTTATGGTTGTTGTTTTGTCTTCGTTTCTCCTCAAGGGTTCCAATGTACAGTGAAGCTAAGTTAGCATTCTTCATATACTTGTGGTATCCTAAAACCAGGGTAAGTGTTTATTTGGTTGAAGGAGAAACACGAGTCTTTGTATGTGTACATGATCCTTTGTCTTTTATTGTTCAGGGCACTACATATGTCTATGAGTCCTTCTTTAGGCCATATCTCTCACAACATGAGAATGACATAGACCATAGTTTGTTGGAGCTAAGGACAAGAGCTGGGGATATGGCGGTTATATACTGGCAACGAGTTGCAAGTTATGGTCAGACCAGAATTTTTGAGATTCTGCAGTATGTTGCTGCACAATCAACTCCAAGGCCGCAGCCACCTCAGGTATGATTGAAAAATCCGCAACAAGTATCACCACTTGCTGCATTTTCCTAGAGAATCAGTCAATGCATCTGTGATACAATAACTAATTGAATTTGCATTTCATGTATTGTTATATTCATATTCGTTTGTGATTCAGAAACGTGGAGGCAGAGCTAATCAAGCTCCTGCTAAGCCGAAGAAATCTCCTAACGCTAAACCAGAATCTGAAGAAGCAGCGTTGCCCACGTCATCTAGCTCGTCTTCAAGTGACAGTGAAGGTTATGAAGGTACCGGTAAAGCAGCAGGCCCTTCAAAACCTGCATCTGCACCAGCCACAGATACCAAAAATGTGGTTGTCGCTCAGATAGTACAAAAATCAGTCTCTTCCCCAATTGTGAACCCAACAACCCAAGTGGAAGCGGAACCAATGCAGATAGAAGAAGTGGAAGCAGAAGCAGAAGCGGAACCAGTGAATGAAAATTCGAACCCGGAAGGACCAAAGGAAACTGTGATGGAGCAGACAATCAGGATGACTCGTGGGAGGTTGAGGAAGGCACGGTCAGAAGAAACCCGTTGAAAAGAAAGTTCAAAAATTGTTAATTACTTTCATAACATTGGTCTCTCTCTTTCTCTTCTGCTTCTAGAATTACGTTGACAGGAACTAATTAACTAGTGGGAATGCTTGTATGGAAAGTAAATTTGCTTGTTTCTTTCTTTCTTTCTTTGAGTTCGTTGCGTTAAGTGTAGATATGACACTCTTTTGTTCTGTCTGTATCTCCTGATTTGTTAAGAGTAATTCGGTAAAAAGGTACAACTACTTGAGAGTAGAAATAAAGCAAAGATCAGCCATAAATATACAAAAGTGGTTAGGAAGCAGTTAAAAGCTCGATTACACCTAATCATCATGTGATCAAATGCCATTATAAAACGAAACTAGAATACTTTATAAAGGGATTGAAATTTTGAAATTAGGTAGTTGGTATTTGAGACCAACCATAAAAGCTTGTTTGAAGACTAGGGGTGTTCAATCTGGCAAAATCGAACCGATCCAAACCGAAGTGAAATAGGGCTATATGGTTTGAATTCGGTTATACTATATAAACCGTATATGGATATCATTTTATAGAAACCATAGGATTCAGATATGGTTCGGTCATAAACCGATCAAATCGAATAAACTGAGAAAAATCGATAACTAAAATATAGTAATATATATTAGTATAGTTATATGTAAACTATGTAATATAAATGATAATTTATATATATATATAAATGATTTTATTGATATTAGAATAGTTTATTACTTTGTTTGATGTTTAAAGTGATTTTGTTCTTGTTTTGGTTCCATTAATTTTAATAATGAAGAGTTTTTGTTGTTTTGTTGTTGAAAACCTACTAATTTTGTTGCTAACTCTTATTTATTCGGTGATATTAAAGAAAGTGGCATTAAACTTGTTTGTTATCTTATAAAAAGATGATTATGGTTTTATTTTTTAATATTTTTTTGCTTTCATTATTATTAATTATTTTCACGTCAATAGTTAAATAGAGTGGAGATAAATAATTTGTTTATAAGTTAGAGCATAGATATTACTATTTTTATGTTCTAGTGAAGTCGATTTAAGCATAGAAATTAAAACTCACATTATTTTATATCAAACCAAAAAAAGTTATGGTTTTCGGTTAAAACCAGAATAAACCGAAATATCCAAACCGAACCAAACCAAAATGGGCTTGTTACAGAAATGATCTAAAACTTGAAGTCAAAAAAGTAATCTCTTTTTTTCCTCTTTAAAAAATGTCACTTTCTCTCCGTTATATCATTCGTAGCCGCACATATTCACGAAAATGTCATTATGTATTTTTTTTTAAAATAACAAAAAGACACAAAAATCCATAGGATATTATTTATTTACGAAAATGTCAACTTCTTCAATTTTCCTAACCACAATTACCGATAATTTTGTAGCTCTAAATGCTTTCCCAACCAAATTTAGAACTTTAAATGCTCGATGTTTGAATTAATAACCTCGTAATCTTCCATTTTCCTATTAAAAAAATGACATTTTCTCTCCGTTATATTCTTCACAGTCACACATATTTACGAAAATGTCATTATATTTTTTTTTAAATAACAAAAAGACACAAAAACTCATAGGATATCACTTATTTACAAAAATATCATATTTTTTAATTTTCCCAACCACCATTACCAACAATTTTGGAGCTCTTGCTTCCCCAAACAAATTTGGAGCTCTAAATGCTCAATGTTTGAACTAATAACTTCATAATCTTCCATTTCCTCTCCCATTTCATCCAAAAAACTCTCTAATTTACGTTTTCAAAATTGCAAATTTGTTGATCTTGTGAATTTCGGTGATTCTTGCATAAAAAACGACTGGGCTTCTTTGGTATTTGTGAAATTCGAAGTTCTGGGCGCTTGACGAAGCTAAAAACAAGCTCAAACCAGATCTAGGTAATTTTCATAGATTTTCTTTAATTTTCATATCTGTTTCGCGATAACCGACTTCACATGAAGTCTGCTCTTAATCGGACACTTCATGTGAAGTTCTCTAGTCGACGCAGATGTTAGTTTTGTAATTGACCATTTTTTGTTTTTCAACGGAGACTTCAGACGAAGTCTGCGTTAGTTTTGCGTTTGACTAAAAGTTGACTATTTTAGAGCAAACTTCACATAAAATGAGAGGTCGGTTTTGAGTTTGACCAAAATTTTGACTTTTAGAACAGACTTCAACTGAAGTCTACTCTAAATAAAGAGGTTAGTTTTGCGTTTGACCATAGTTTCAAACATTGACCAGGAAAATCTTTAATTAGCAGACTTCGGGTGAAGTTTGAAGAATTTCGAGAAATTTAGCAGATTTCATGCGAAGTCTGCAATTAATTTAATTCAATATTTTGGTCAAATGCAAAAGTAACATGGAGTCGACTTCGTTTGACGTCTGCACATTTTAGAAGTCACGTGAAGTCTATTTTCCGAAGTCAAATTTGGTCAATTGCAAAGGTAACCTATCGCTTTTTAGAGTAGTCTTCGGATGAAGTCTGCAGAATTTTTGAAATTCCGCAATCTTCATGTGAAGCCTGCTGAAAAAGTCAAATTATGGTCAAATTATGGTCAATTGCAAAACTAACATGTTTATTCTTTAGATTTTAAAGTCAAAATTTTGGTCAAATGCAAAAATATACCCCTAATTTACGATGGAGACTTCGGCTGAAGTCTCATTAGTTGTGAACATTTTATGTGAAGTCTGTAATATTTCCTTTGTTAATTTGCAATTCCAAAAGTAACCTAATTAAAATACAGATTGCGGTGTGAAGTCTGTTTTTATATACGGGACAGACTTCAATATGAATTCTGCTTTTATATACATGACATACTTTGGTGTGAAGTCTGTGTGGTTATTTTTGTCAAAATGCATTTCTAGTATATTTATAACCCTTTTTTTTTAGATTTTCTTGTTCTCACGTGTATGTTAGTTATTTTTTTTGCTTCTGTATGAGTTCGACTTGTTTATGTGTTATAATTATCACATACTCAATTTTCTTGCTTGATTAGGATTTTAGCATATTTATGTAGACTTCGGGTGAAGTCTCCTTCATAATTACGATCGCTAATGTGGTTTATATATGTTTTCTTACAAAGAATAGTTCAATTACCTATTAAATAGCTCTTTCCAGAATATCGGCTTCCTTTCATCAATTAAACGCTTCGACCAACTGTCAGGAACTACATCACCGAAATCTGGCTCCTCATACTCCCCAACCACAATTCGAGACATCATAACTTGCTCATCCACGGATGGTTGCAAGATACTGTGAATGGCCTGTGAATATAAAAAAATACAATTTAAAAACAAATACATGATAAATAAATAATGAATATCATATAAGATGATTTCCAACCTTAGTAGCATCAAGTGCTTCATATAGTTCCGATAAAGAAAAACCTTTGAGTGTAAATGGTTGGAACTTTTGTTTGCACATCCGAGGAAAATCCCTCTCTGCTCTTCTAACATATTTTCTGTATTTGATCTTCAGATTTGGGATTGCCTCAGAAGCTAGAATCTACACATAACACACAAAATTACAAATAAAATCATAAAAACTAGGAAATGAATACTTATCCACATTCAAAATCATATTATTTACCTCCACCGGAATAACAAAGCTTGGAAAGGTACATGAATATGTTTCGATGACCCCATTAAAATGCTTCATTGTATGATCAATTTCCTTCATATTCACATCGAAGGAAAACCGCCCCCACGGGAATGTTCGGCACGCGTCAAGATCGTTCACAATTCTCAGAAAAACAGCTCTATAGATGGTGCTCCCTTTCCGGTCCTCGACTTTCCACTAATTATGCTAGATAAGAAGTAGACGACACACATCTTCAACCGATCTGAACAAGGTCGCATCTTGTCGAGCTTTTCTTTAACAACATCAATTCAGGAGACGGTTCCTTTCTTAAAATGCCTCAATTTAAACTCATTACTGCCCATTGTCTCATAGTCATCTGGATACGGACGGCAGTCTAATCCAGATAGGAGTGCATGTTCTCTGAGGGAATAGCGGATGAGAACGCCATTAACAACAAACCAACATTCCTTCCTCTTATGTGTTGGATCCATTTTCATGGCCATATGCATGTGTCAAAAATGCTTGAACTGCGGATGCTCTGTAAACCACCTCAACTCATTGGGTTTAAGTCCTATAGACTCCAATTTTTCCACTGCTTTGTGGATATAGCACCTTGCTCCCAACTTGATTGCCTTGTTATACTCGGTTGGACTAAAGAACACCCTCTAAGGTTGCAATGGATGTTCTTCCTCCTGTGTATACGTTGGCTGCCACAACATTAACTGATTAGCTTAAGAATCGACTAATCCTACTCCTTCAATGATGTTATCTCGCGACAGTTTCGGGGGCGAGTTTCATAAATTCCCGGTAGCGGATGAATCACAATTTCTTCGACAATAGCCATAACAGAAGTTTTACGAAGTTATAACACAATCCATTAGCATTCGAAATCCAACTCTTGACAAAAATCGAATTCCATTATGCACAAAATCGATATGTAACTCTAGACAAAAATCGAGAATTCTGATCTTCTAAAAAGGACATTTGAGCACTTGATCCACGCACATAGCCTAAGGTCTTTTGATGGCAAGAAAAACTTTGATTGTGTTTCTTGTCTTCTAATTTTGATGTTTGAAATCTCATTTTGATTGAATTTTCTCTCCATATCTTATCCTCTTTTCCAGATCCGATTCATATTATTGCAGAACAGACAAGGCAAAACTCGTCTTGCCAAGTATTATGTTCCTCTCGAGGAGTCCGAGAAACACAAAGTCGAATACGAGGTAATTCATTCTCCCTTTCTCTTCTCGTTTATTGCTTATCATCTTTCTTTCTTTTTCCTGATTCTTCTTTTAAATCTCTCTCAGGTTCATAGATTGGTGGTGAATCGCGACTCAAAGTTCACTAATTTCGTTGAGGTTTGTTGTTTTTTGCTTAACGAGATTAGAGTTTTAAATTGATGACAAAATCATTGGTCAAAAGTCAAAATACGCGATTAGGACTCATTAACCCTAGCCGCCGCCGTCGTTGTGCCTCTCGCACTCCGACGAGAATCTCCGATCATCTCTCTCATGAGGGCTCTCCCCATGGCTGTCGTGCACGACCCTTCTCTGCCTCTGAATCCTCCAATTCCAGATCCAAATTCGTCTTCGTCTCAGGTAGGTGGGATCTGTCCGTTGGCGAAATCATTTCCAACTCCTCCGGCATTTGCAGCTTCCGCTGCTCCTGTTTTGTCTGATTCCTCTATAGATCCTGGAGCTGCTCATAGGGATTTGGAGAAAAGAATTGATGGATCTCTGGAAAAAATCCGATCAATTGAAGATTCACAGGTTGTGAATCATGATCTCGCTCTGAAATTTGGAAATACTGGTCCGGTTCCTCAGAACGCGACCGTTGGGAATAAGGTCTCTATGAAGAATATTGCTCGGGGACAGGAGAAAGAACATGTCTCAAAGGAGGGAGGCTCGGGAAAGTCATGGGTCTCAGTTGTTAAAGTTCCTTCTAGTATGCAGAAATTCGATGTTGCGGTTGAAGTAGTTGAGGGGGTTGATACTATATCAGTTCCTGATTTGGTGTTTGACGACCCACCTCTATGGGCAGACTGTATAATTGGGAAATTCATGGACAAAGCTCCCCATGTCGGCTCTATTCATATGACGGTGAATAAGATTTGGACACTAGGCGATAATTCAGTGAAGAGTGAGGTGCTTGTGGTTAATGATACGACAGTTAAGTTTCGTATCAATGATGCAAATGTCAGAGCAAGGGTTCTGAGGAGAAGAATGTGGAATATCAAGAATGTTGTGATGATAGTTTCAAAATGGAGTCCGATTGCAGAGGAAGCTCAACCGGAAATGAAGATGATCCCAATGTGGGTTACTTTGAAGAATGTTCCACGCTCTTTGTATTCTTGGGCTGGTCTCAGTTATCTAACTAGCCCTTTTGGAGTTCCAAAAAAGCTCCATCCGGATACATTGTGGGCAAAGAAGTTTGAAGAGGCAAGAGTTTTTGTTGAAGTAGATTTGACGAAGAAGCTCCCTGAATCATTTACTTTCAAGCTAAAGAACGGGATGGATGCATGTGTTGTTTATGAGTTTCCTTGGCTCCCTCCTCGTTGTACTTTGTAAAATATTTGGGGTCATAGAAACAAGGAATGTCTCGCGGAACTTGGCTCTAAAGAAATTTTAAGGTGTGACTCTCTTTCGAGTTTAGCCAAAAAATCTTTGGTCGGTGATCTTGTAGAAAAGGAGAAGAATGACGTGGAAGTGGAAGTCTCGAAGAAGTTGAAGAAGAACATTGATATAAATGATCTTGCACAAAATCATAGCTTGGGAGATAAATCCCCGATAAAGGGAACATCTCCTCAAAGGACGCCTCCAAGCTCTCCTAAAACGGTGATAGTACCGGCAGGGGAAACTGATTCGGGAAAAGAATGGAAGAAGGTTTCTCCAAACAAGGCGGGAAGGCATATAAGTAAGGATGTTGGAGATTTTGGTATTGCCTCGAACTCTAGATACTTATCACTCTCTAATGGTAAAGCAACCGAGGATGATAATAAAGAAATGGAGGAAAACGATGTGGATTTGGGTAAGGAAGATGACAGGGTAAAAAGTCAGCATGTCCGGACTGTTGGTGTGGAGGATTCTGCGGGAATAGGAATTCGGGCATCTCTACCTCGAGTTTCAAAAACCAGCCATAAATACCTTAAAGATGTAACAGCTCCGTCTTCCACTGAGTCTTCTAAAAAGAGTTCAGGGAAAAAGAAGAAAAGTAAAACCAAAAATCACCGTAAATGAAGAGTTTCTTTTGGAATATTCGGGGACTCAACCAAGTAAATAAACATGGCGTTGTGAAAGATTGGTGTAGCAAGAATAGTTTTGAGTTTGGAGCTATGCTGGAAACTCGAGTTACGGAAGGAAAGTCGTTGCGGATCTTGTCCTCGGTGTTTCATGGTTGGTCTTTTATGAGTAACTATGAACATCACCGTCTTGGTAGAATCTGGATTATCTGGAAGGATACAATAAGGTTAACTCCTGTATTTAAAAGTGATCAGATGATTACAGTTTTGGTTAAACTTCATGGAGATATAGAAGAATTCCTTTGTTCTTACGTCTATGCATCGAACCTAGAAGAAGAGAGGAAAATTCTTTGGGAAGATATGAGGAGCCATTCCAATTCCAACATTTTCCGAAACTTGAGATGGACGATCATGGGAGATTTCAATGAGATTATCTCAGGAGAGGAGCGTTCGAACTCTTCATCCGTTGTATACTTGGGGTAATAAGAGATATGATGGCTTAATCTGTAAGAAGCTGGATCGAGTCCTTATAAATGATGTTTGGTTGGCTGCTTCCCCCCTTTCTTATTGTGTTTTTGAGGCAGGTGGTTGCTCTAATCATCTCCGGTGTAGGATTCAGGTCAAGAATGTCGATACAATACCAAAAAAAGACCTTTCAAATTCACAAACGTGGTAGCTTTCCTTCCGAGTTTTATAGCAACGATTGATGCTTTTTGGGGATCTAGTCAGCCTTTGTTTCTCTCAACTTCGGCTTTATTTCGGTTCTCCAAGAAGCTAAAAGAACTCAAAGGGGTCATTAAACAAATTTCAAGTGAAAGCTTGAGCAACCTCTCAAGTAAGGTGAAGGAGAGTTTTGATGATTTATGTGAGAAGCAGGAGAGGTCTTTGATCTCGCCTACGACTGATAATCAGAGAGTTGAAAAAGGTGCATGGGAAATATGGGAGCATCTAGCTAATTTGGAAGAAGGTTACTTGAAACAAAAATCAAAGTTACATTGGCTGAATGTTGGAGATAGATGCACTAAAGCCTATCATTGTGCTGTGAAAGGAAGGGAGACAAGAAATGGAATACGAGAAATCAAAACATCAAATGGAGAAATTGTCACAAACCAAGAGGAGATCAAGTCTGAGGCTTCGTGGTTTTTTGAGAATTTTTTGAACATGGAGGCACAAGACATAGAGCTTATGGAGGAGGAGGATCTAGCCGATTTGTTGAGTTTTAAGTGCTCGACCATGGATCAAATTTTTTTGGTACGTGAAGTAAAGGGGAAAGAGATTCATGATGTGTTATTCGCTATGGCAGGTGGTAAATCTCCAGGCCCAGATGGATACACCGTGGAGTTTTACAAAGCAGCGTGGCCTATTATTGGAAAAGATTTTGTGGTGAGTATTCAATCTTTTTTTGCAAAAGGATTTTTGCCTAAAGGCGTTAACTCCACCATTCTTGCGCTTATCCCCAAGAAGGAAGAAGCTATAGAAATGAAGGATTATAGACCGATCTCGTGCTGCAATGTGTTATAAGGTTATCTCAAAGATCATTGCTAACCGTTTGAAGCTTATTCTGCCTTAGTTTATAGCTCAAAATCAGTCTGCCTTCGTAAAGGATAGACTCCTCATTGAGAACCTTCTCTTAGCTTCTGAAGTCGTTAAGGACTATCATAAAGAGTCAATCTCTCCTCGCTGTGCTATGAAGATTGACATTTCCAAAGCGTTCGACTCGGTTCAATGGGATTTCCTGTTGACAATTTTGAAAGCCCTTGATTTTCCGCCACAGTTTGTCCATTGGATTAAGCTGTGTATTTCATCAGCATCCTTCTCTGTTCAGGTTAACGGAGAGTTATCTGGGTACTTTGGAAGCAAACGAGGTTTAAGGCAAGGTTGTTCCCTCTCCCCTTACCTGTTTGTAATTTGCATGAATGTCCTGTCCAAGATGATTGACAAAGCAGCATTGGAGAGAAGAATTGGATATCATCCTAAATGTAAGGATCTCAACCTTACACATTTATGCTTTGCTGATGACTTGATGATTTTCTCGGACGGAGCCTTGGATTCTATGAAGGAAATCATCACGGTATTTGAGGGATTTGCAAAAGTCTCGGGCCTAAAGATAAGTTTGGAGAAATCCACGGTATATCTTGCAGGAGTTTCGGAAGGTATGCAAATCACAACTCTAGAGAGTGTTCCCTTTGTATCTGAAACTTTACCAGTTAGATACCTAGGACTTCCACTACTCACTAAGAGAATGAATAAAACGGACTATGCTCCCCTCATAGACAAGATTCGAAGAAGAGTGAACTCTTGGACACCACGGTTTCTCTCCTTTGCGGGTAGACTACAGTTGCTAACGTCGGTAATTTCAAGCTTAACCAACTTTTGGATCTCGGCTTTTAGGCTTCCAAGAGGTTGCATAGATGAAATTGAGGGGTTATGCTCTGCTTTTTTGTGGTCAGGTCCCGATCTTAACCCAAAGAAGGTGAAGGTTGCTTGGAGTGATGTTTGTTACCCAAAGGAAGAAGGAGGCTTAGGTCTCCAAAACATTTGAGAAGCGAATGAGGTTTGTGTTCTAAAGTTATTTTGGCGGATTCAATCAGCAAAAACATCTTTGTGGGTTCGATGGATACATTCTCGGTTCATTCAAGGGTTATCAATTTGGGCTATAAAAGTTCCAACGAGTTCATCGCCGGGTTCATGGATATGGAAGCATATCCTAAAGATTCGGGATAAAGCACAAGATTTTTTAAGAATGGAAGTTAAAAATGGGAAAACAACTCATTTCTGGTTTGATAAGTGGACTTCCATGGGAAGATTTGTCGATCTAACGGGCGAACGGGGTTTTATCGATATATGGCTCAATGCAAAGGCAACAGTAGCAAAAGCCATTGGTTACCATAGAAGAAGAAGGCATCGTTTCCCAATATTCAATCGGATAGAAGATGAGATTGAAGCTTTGCGTAGAAGATATAAGCCGGAGGAACAGGATGTGGTTTTATGGAGACAAAGCCAAGACCTGTACAAGCCGGTTTTCAAGACCAAATCCACTTGGGAGCAGATTCGCCATGCTAGGCCGGTTGTCTCTTGGAGTAGAGGGGTTTGGTTCCGCCACAACACTCCGAGATTTGCTTTTCATGCTTGGGTCACGATCCTCAATCGCTTACCCATGCACAGGTGACCGCATGCTAACTTGGAGTGAAAATATCTCTACATCTTTTGTTTTCTGTCTTCACCCTTTGGAAAGCAGAGCTCACTTGTATTTTGATTGCCCGTATACGCAACATATTTGGGCTGATCTTGCAAGTGGAATACTTGGAGGTGATTTCACACAGGTCTGGGAGGAAATAGTATATCACTGATAACATGCCAAAATCAAAGCAAGCTAAGGAGATTTACGGTGAAATACTTATTCCATATCACTCTTTATTATATTTGGTGTGAAAGGAATGGTCGACGTCATGGCGAATCCCACTCCTCTTCACAACAGCTGATAAAGAAGATACACAAGGGAATGAAAGACCGGTTTAGCTCGATAAGAATCTTTGGAGATAAAAAATACGAAGATGGTTTCCAATTTTGGATTGTCTCAAGACCAACAAACTAATTTCTTGTTTGTTATTGTGAATTACGTCTTTGTTATGCTCTAAACTTTGTTAGCATCTTTAGATGTAAAAACGTTTTTTTTTTGTTCGAATAAATTTAACATTTATTCAAAAAAAAAAAAAAAAAAAAAAGAGATTAGAGTTTTAAGATTCTTGTTACAGATTTTGGAGAGATAGTTGTTGAACAAAGTCAATTGGATTGGCCTTTAGATATATTTATATCAGATCAAAACCAAGCAAATCAAATCAATTAGGGTTTGAATCTTGCTTATATGCTATGCATTACACTGGTCTCATTCTCTAATCTTGTCATCATTTGTATCTATAAGTGATTTTTTTTTTTTGTTAAATCGTTTTTTTGCAGTTTAGAACGCATAAGGTTATATACAGGCGCTATGCTGGCTTGTTTTTCTCGTTGTGTGTTGACATAACGGACAATGAGTTGGCTTACCTTGAATGTATCCACTTGTTCGTCGAGATTTTGGATCATTTCTTCAGTAATGTATGTGAGCTTGATTTGGTGTTTAATTTTCACAAGGTACCAATGCTTTTTTCTTTCTTTCTTTCGTTTATCGTTTATGAAAGTTCTCAAACTGTTTCAATTTTCTGTTCTCGGTGGACCGCATCACTCAAATAATCGTAGAGAATGATTGTGTCATTGTTTCTTATTTTCCTATGATTAGCAAATTCTTCGTGATGTTTAACCAAGGGCTTTTTGGAAATACTCATTGATTATTCTCATTTGTCCTTATGATAATCAAGCTTGTGTCTCTTTGAGGCAAAAAGACTGATAGATCAAATGTGTTGCTCCGAAATTTCTATATGCATTCTTTGTTAATTTTAATTATTTACTAATTCACAATGGTTAGTGATGATTCTTCTTTGGCCTTATCGTATCAAGCTTGTGTCTCTTTAAGGCAAAAAGACTGATAGATAAATGTGTTGCTCCGAAGTTTCTATACTCGTCCTTTGTTTGTGTCAAATGTTTACTAATTCACAGTGATTGTTTCATCTTAGGTATACTTAATACTCGATGAATTCATTCTTGCCGGAGAGCTTCAAGAAACAAGCAAGCGGGTGCACATAAAACCTTTTTTTTTTCCCTTATCCCAAGCTTTCTTTTTTTCTCTCTTATTTTTGGCACTAAACTGAAAAATTATTCATGAACTCTTTGTTGTAGGCAATCATTGAGAGGATGTCAGAGCTTGAGAAGCTAGAGTGATGAGATTGGGAGATTCAAGATAGTCAAGAAGGAAAATCAGCGATAGGAGTCTTCTGATTTGCTCTTTTCTGATATGTTCTGTCTATACATTTCGTTGTTTCCAGTGAAGCTAGCAGACCTTAAACACACTTTTGTCATTTTGATATTTAACCTCAAATGGTAGAAAAAAAAAATATATTTGGACAACTCATAGAAGGAAACTTATTGTATGAGACATTGTATTTAGATCCTGCCCTTGCTCACAATGCTACAAACAAAAACAAAAAACAAAAACCAAAAATAAAAAGAGTAAATGAGTAAAAACATCATGCTTTGTGATACATCCATTCAAGGAGGCCTTGTTCGTTTGTCTGCCGCTAGCAGCTGCGACCTGCGGCCAGATGTTGTGCAAGATACAACAGGTGTTTGTTTGGTAGTCGCGCATTTGGTTTTTGGGACTGATCGCAACAGTTCTAGACGCAACGTTGGTTTTTTCAACGATCAAAAAATTCAGACGCAATTCGCTGCGTCTAGACGCAGCATTTGACCGCAGAAGGCGGTAAACTAACACCACTTAGTCGCAGGGCGCAGCCGCAACCTCATGCGGCATGCAAAGGAACAAACCCGAAAAATCCTTAACCCTAGAATTTTAATTCTAGCCAAGTGGTGACATTTGTTTTTTTAATATAACCGTAAAATTCCGGGCCGAAACCCAGACTAATCCATATGTAGAAACCGTCTTTAGTGGCCAAGAGGGAAACACAACGATTTTTGGTAGATGGTGTAATATAATCTTTGGCCTTGATTCACTTAGTGAATCTTCCATCTAGTCAAACACGCTCTTGGTTCATAAGTTGTATCAATTATGTAGATGCAGACAAATTGCCATGATGATTTAGGCTGATTAATTTCACAATTTGAAATGATACTTTCTAACTAGCTGATTATGTTTTACAGTAATAGGTTGATGAAATTTCACTATAATTTAAAGCTAGACTCATTCTGTAGTGATATTTTTGAGATATTTGATAATGTAAGATATCATGTCTACTAGATATTAAAAACACATTACTATTTTTGAGGATGAGAGGATATAGCATAATACATGAAGCAAAAATCAGAAAAGTCACACTTCCTACCATTACTTTGTTCTCTACAAAAACATACTGTTATTACATTTTACCCTTGTTTATTTTATTTTTTTACCCTATCTCACATACTCTTCTTTGCCTCTGGACTTTGGTCAATGGACTCCAATTGGTTCCTGAGATTCTGATTATCCTCAAGCAACCTATCATACTCCAAAAGGAACCCATCAGCTTGTTTTCTCAGAGCCTCTGTTTCAGCTTGTGCCCCTTTTAGTTCTTTTCCTTTGCTTTCACTTTCCGATTCTAATTTCTCAATTTTCGACTTTAGAGCCGCGATTTCTCCCCCAAGGCCTTTAACTTCTTCCCCACTAGTGTTTTTCCCATCTTCGAATCCTCTATTCTGTTTCTTCGCAGTCTCCATTGTCTTTCTCAGTAACCGGAGCTCTCTGATGTAATGGTGTAGTCGATCAATCATGAGCGAGAGAAACAGCACAAATCCTGCAATATAAAACGTTCAATAACCTCAATCAAACCCAAAACAAATCAGATTCGTATTAGAATGGTAATGATCAGATGTAATCCTTTTGAAATCTGTAATCAACTCATATAGATAACGATTTTCCTTGATTACACTCCTTAATTCCCAAACATATATAAACACTAAATTATCAAGAAAAACACTTCAAACTGTTGATTCAGCGTCTTAAATGGCTTAGAACCAAATCCTGAAAGAAATATTAGAATGGGCAAGAGAAACAACACAAATCCTGAAAGATAAAACGTTCGATAACCAAAAAAATAAGTAACTCCAAAGCAAATCAGATTCGTATTAGAATGGTCATATAATCAAGCCATATGTAGATGCCAAAGATCACGATTTTCCCTAATTACACTTTAAATTCCCAAACATTTGCTGGTTTATCAAGAATACGAATAAAAAGCACTATGAAATTGTTGATTCAGCGACTAATCGATTTTTCCGTTCTAATATTCTAATCCGAGAGTTACCAAATCCGTTCCAATCTAACGAATTCAACAATCATCCTACAGAACATTTCTTACTATTTAAGAGAGCGAAACGTAATTTACCCATTAGAGAAGCTTCAAGCATATGCTTCGAAGCGAGGATTTGATCAGTAGGACTGAGAGCAGCACCATCCTCGGATCGGCGCTGGATACTGACCAAACTGTAAACGCTCGACGTTAGAACGATGAAGATGGTGAGGCCGATGGTTTTGACGACGACGGGGCCACGGCCTTGCTTGATACGATCGAAGGTGAGGATGATGAGCTTTCGGAGAGGCGTCTTGAAGAGGAGAAGGAGGATTAACGCCATTTCGGCGAAGATCATCGAGTAAAGGAGGTGGATCATCGTTGATAGTTGTGCAAAACCCTAGATCGGAGAGAAAAGGAAGAACGTTTCGGTCAATGAATAGATCAAAGAACGTTTAATAGCTTTTCTTTTCCTTTTTTCATTTATGTCGGCACGGTTGTTGTTAATAGCTTTTCTTTTCCTTTTTGTTTTTTTTTTTGTCGGCACGGTTATAGCTTTAATTTTGTTTTTTTTCATCATTTGTATTTAATCTTTCTTCTTTCCAAAAATCAATAAATGCTGTTACACGTATTTGGAAATCATGACTCATTTGTTTGATTGCCGACTTAAAACAAATTATCACAGAACTTTGGATAATTCAACAAATACATATTCTGGCGTCCTCTGCGCAAACACATTCGTATTAAAATGGTCATATGATCAAACCATATGTAGATGCTAAAGATGACGATTATACACCTTAAATTCCCAAAACATCTTGTTTGACGATAATAATATTTTGAAAATTATTATTCTTATTTGTTTCATTGCCGACTTAATTCGCTACGAATTATGACAGAACTTTGGTCAATTATGTTGGTTTGATTAATTCTTACAAATTAGTATGTGTAACATAACTTACATAAGTTTAAGATAATTTGATAAATAGCCTAAAATTTATAAAAATATGATTTGTAATTTACAATCATATTTTATTTAAATAGAAAATTACTAAAATACCTTTATTTATTATTCAACAAATTATTATTTAAATAAATAAAATTTAAAATTATGAAACTAAATTTCATAAATAATTTAAGTTCGTAATCCTCTATATATTAAATTAAATGAGAAGAGACTTTAATTGGTCGATTTGTTTTAATTTCATTAGACATTTGCTGACGTCATATATAACTATGATTCTATTAATAATATGAATTTGTGATGTGGTGGAAGGTTAAAAAACTATATAAAAATTAAATTATTATGAAATTAAATATCTTTGTAGAATTAAAAATGGGAATTACTGCAAAAAACCTATAACTTTTATTATTTTTGCAAGGAAAACTCTCAACTAAAATAATTGTAAATCAATCAATAACCTTTATTTTTTTTGCAAGAGTAACCCTCACCTCAAAAAATTGTAAGTCAATACCTTACCTCCAAAATATACTGCAATAGTGTCCATGGTCGTATAAGACCGCATATTGACCGTATATTGACCACCAAAATTACGTCGTTTTGGGCAAACTAATTAAACAAAATTTTGAAAAATGGAGAATCGAACCTTCACCTCGAGGATAAATCACATACACCCTGCCAACTGTACCTCGAAAACCTCGAAAACCCCAAAAAACCAGAAAACCCAAAAAACCTGAAAAGCCCGTCCACGAAGTTATTAAACCGAAGCAAAATTCCCGAACCGAAGTAAAATTCTCGAACCCGAATAAAAATTAAATTATTATGAAATTAAATATCCTTAAGGTTTTTTTGGGTTTTTCGGGTTTTTTTGGGTTTTCGGGGTTTTCTAGGTTTTCGAGGTTTTCGAGGTTTTTCGGGTATTTATAAATATATGTATGTTTGAAGTTTTACAATTAATTTTGTTGGCACAATTGGCAGGGTGCATGTGATTTATCCTCGAGGTGAAATGTTCAAATCTCCATTTTGCAAAATTTTGTTTAATTAGTTTGCCCAAAACGACGTAGTTTTGGTGGTCAATATACAGTCTTATACGACCATGGGCAGTATTGCAGTATATTTTGGAGGTGAGGGGATTGACTTGCAATTTTTTGAGATGAGGGTTATTCTTGGAAAAAAAAGAAAAATTATTGATTGATTTACAATTTTTTTAGCCGAGAGTTTTTCTTACAAAAAAAATAAAAGTTATGGTTTTTTTTGCAGTAATCCCTTAAAAATACTACATATTATATCATAAAAAATTGTATTGAATAAAATATTATTGTTAAATCTAAAAATAACGATTTCAAAATTTATCTATATTAAATTAAAGATGTACTTCTTTGAAAAATACTATTGTTTAATTTGACATTTCATCTTTATTAAACATATACAAAATGAATATGTATACTATAATTCTTTTTAATATATGTCAAATGAATATGTATACTATATATTTTTTTAATATATATCACCTTATACTAATAAATGGATGTCAAAATATACAATCCAACCCAATCTAACCCATAATTCAATGGGATGAGGGTTAAATGGATATAGATTGATTCAAACTAGGTCTCGATATACAGTTCATTCAGACTATTCGGTTCGCTCGGTTCTCGGTTGCATAAAATTCTCAACTCCAAATGGAATGAATGAAATCTTGGGAAGCCAAAGACTTTCTCGTGCTTGCTATATGCGTAGTCAAAAGATGAAATCAAAATACCCCAATTGGCTTACCATACAGTAGGAAATAGAAAAATGGAAAATGGAGGGTTTGCGTGGATTTCACCAACCTCAAGAAAGCCTATCCTAAGGATAGCTTTTCATGACCTCATATCAACCGTTTGGTTGAGTCAATAGTCGGGCACGAGCTGCTTACTTTCATGGATGCCTTCTCGGGTTATAATCAAATAAAATTGTACTCTGATGATCCGGAAACCTCATTTATAACAGAACAGTGGATCTATTGTTACAAAGTAACGCTGTTTGGTAGAATAAACATACCTTTTCCTGTTTGGTTAATGATATGCCCGTGAGCGATCTAAAAATTATCTCTCAAGAACATAACATCAATCCTACTTTCAAACCGATCAAGCAAAAACGAATAAAACTTGGTCCTTACCGGGCTCAATCAATGAATGATGAAGTGGATAGACTATTGGAAGCCGGTCTGTAACGCCCCCGAACCGTTCTAGACATAGGACGGCCCAGACGCGCCATAATGTTGGGGTCCCGCGGACGGTCTGTCCACAGCCAAAGCACACAACAGCGGCCGCGGTCAGTCCATCCGCGAAATACGACCCTCCCGCGCCATGCCCTAAGGCTTGCCAACCCGTACTGTGCTAACACCGGTTTTTGACCGTTTTTATGGATCACTTCCATACCTTTTTACATGTGTTTTAACTCCATTTTCAATGGTTTTCAAATGATTTCCATGTTTTAGTGTTTTGAAAGACAGTTCAGGTAACTCGGAATTAAAGAATGCATTTAAGAGCAAAAGTACGTTTTTGGATAAACTTGGACCGTCAAGAAGTCTTGCTATCAAAGGAGTCATTTTCACCGTCCGATCATCCCTGAATTTTGACACAACAAAGTAGAGAAAACCAGCTTTCAAATGCAATTGGATTGGAGGCAATCCAACGGTTGGATCCTTAATTATACCCGAAGCACTGAAGACCGACGAAGCTGCCCGAAGAAGCAGTCCACCGCGGGTCGAGGAACCAGACCCGCAGCCAAGCACCATTCCGCCGCCCTTGGAGCCATTCCACCCGCGTCTAGAGACCAGTTCGCTGTTGCCAGAAGCAACGGACCCGCGGCCAAGCCTATTTCGCCCAAATCAAGTCGTTTCTTCACCCGAGGCCAAAACCATCTTTTCCCGTCAAACCCTAAAACGACCAAGACGAATTGAAGACCTATAAATACCTGTTTTGCAGTCACATTTTGGTGCATCCAGAGAACCCTAGAGTAGAGATTATTTGCACTTTAGTTTTTGCAATTCTTTTGTTCGATACCTTTGGGATTGGTGGAGAAGTTCTCACTAGACATTGTTCTTAAATTTGAGAGGCTCCTTCACCAATCTCCTACACTTTAATTCAGTTTACTTTATGCTTTACTTACTGTTCTAGTTGTAGTTTAGTTTCCGTTCTTACTTTTGCACTTTACTCTTGTTCGATAACTCTTAGAGATAGATGAAGCAATTCTCACCGGACTTAATTCTTAAAATCGTGAGGTTTTTTCACCAATCTCCAGCAATTTATTTAAATATGATTTTCGTCTCATCAACCGACCCGCGGCCGGCTTGCCAATGGCCGCGGCTGCACAAGTCCGACCCGCGGCCAGCTCACTGCCGATCCCGATCGATTTGTTTCGATTACCGATCGATTTGTTTCGATTACCGATCGATTTGTTTCGATTACCGATCGATTCCCAACCATCCCTAAACACCACCACACCCATTTCCCATCACCACAACACCATTCTACATCCCCATTCACCACCATTCCATCCCCACATCCATTCCCCAACCGGATCCATGTAAGTGTTCTTTTCCATTTTTCAATTATTATATCCATCTATTTATTCGTCCTAACCCGATTTATTTCACACTGAGGACAATGTGATTTAAGTCTGGGGGAGGATTCCATCCCTTACTAACCACCACTTCTTTCATGTGTCTTTGCATTTTGCATTTTTCGACGTTTTTCTTAATATTTTTTAAAAGTTTTTCAAAAGATGTAGGAATACGTTTTGTAGGAATCCATGACGATAACCGACCAGTGTGCTTCTACGCTATCTCCTTGTAACATGCTCTTTCGTAATTTGGTTCTAGACTAGGCGGTAGCTAGATTTTTGTTAACGCAAAATCCCAAGAGGAATTTAGACCGTAGAGATTCTTTAGGATGGAATATGCTAGCTCTATTCTATTTGGACTTAATCTTGACTTAATTTTCTCATCAATGGTTTAGGCAAAGATAACGAATCATACATTCATGACGTTCTTCTACCTTTTACCACTCTTTGTCGTACATGAATGACCAGCTCATCTTAGTTGGTACCCCACCCAAAACTTAACATTTGTTCAAACCTCATGCAACTATCTTTGTGTCTTATGTGCAAATATGTGCAAAAACGCCGAAGAGGGAGGAACGACACACCTTTCAGTATCTAAGTCGAAGACTATACGCGATCGGTTGAGGTGAATTCAACAAAGATGTGAGCTTGGTTATGCCTTGGAAAAACTCAAAATCATGGTAAATTTTTGTGCCCTTAGGACTTTACTTCAATAAAAAGCGTTTCCCCCTTTCACATACAAATAAAAAAAATTGAAAATAAGCAAAAGGGAAAGGAAACAAGAGCCTTAAAAAAATCTAGGTTGGTCGAAATACTTATGAGGCATCCATGGTTCGTTTGTGAGAAGTTTGTCATTCTGAGCCCACATAAAATTCTAAGTTTGGGGGAATGACAGAAAACTTCTGTTTTTGGAGAAAGGAGGAAGTGTAACATTTTTAGGCAAGAAGAAGTGACTGGAAGTTGTGGTGATCAATAGGTCCTTCATCTCTTGCTGTTTTGGATAATATCTCGCACCCTCCTGTGAAATTACGGTAACCCGAAACACTCTTAACCTCACCTCTAAATGCCTTTAATACCTAGCATCGATTGTCTTGGTTTAATCCTTTTGATGAGAAATTCACGAATGAATGTAGAGAGCTAGTTGACCTAATTTTTGGATTTTGAAAGTTTATATTTCGTATGACGGATACCGTGGACTAGTGTTACGGGAACTTCTAGTGAAAATTTTCTAGGCTAGATTGCGATTGATGTAGTTCGATGGTTATGGTTTACAAGGACGGTCTCTGAGATTTCTAGTTCCCGATGATTTTTGTTTAATCTTTCCAAGATTTGGTTTTGTTTTGTCTGAGGACAAACAAAGTCTAAGTCTGGGGGAGTTGATAACACCGATTTTTGACCGTTTTTATAGATCACTTCCATACCTTTTTACAGGTGTTTTAACTCCATTTTCAATGGTTTTCAAATGATTTCCATGTTTTGAAAGACATTTCAGGTAACTCAGAATGAAAGAATGCATTTCAGAGCAAAATTACGTTTTTGGATAAACTTGGACCGTCAAGAAGTCTTGCAATCAAAGGAGACATTTTCACCGTCCGATCATCCCCAAATTCTGACACAACAAAGTAGAGACAACGAGCTTGCAAATGCAATTGGATTGGAGGCAATCCAACGATTGGATCCTTAATTATACCCAAAGCACTGAAGACTGACGAAGCTGTCCGTAGAAGCAATTTACCGCGGGCCGAGGAGCCAGACCCGCGTCCAAGCACCATTCTGCCGCCCCTGGAGCCATTCCACCCACGGCCAGAGACCAGTTTGCCGTGGCCAGAAGCAACAGACCAGCGGCCAGAAGCAACTGACCCGCGGCCAGAAGCAACGGACCCGCGGCCAAGCCTATTTCGCCCAAATCAAGTCGTTTCTTCACCCGAGGCCAAAACTGTCTTTTCCCTTCAAACCCTAAAACGACCAAGACGAATTGAAGACCTATAAATACATGTTTTTCAGTCACATTTTGGTGTATCCAGAGAACCCTAGAGTAGAGATTATTTGCACTTTAGTTTTTGCAAGTCTTTTGTTCGATACCTTTGGGATTGGTGGAGAAGTTCTCTCCGGACATCGTTCTTAAATTCGAGAGGCTCCTTCACCAATCTCCTGCACTTTAGTTCAGTTTACTTTATGCTTTACTTACTGTTCTAGTTGTAGTTTAGTTTTCGTTCTTACTTTTCCACTTTACTCTTGTTCGATAACTCTTAGAGATAGGTGAGCGATTCGCACCAGACTTAGTTCTTAAAATCATGAGGTTTCTTCACCAATCTCCAGCAATTTATTTAATTATGATTTTCGTCTCATCTAAGTGTGAGTAGTTTTATTGTTGGGTTTAAAGGGATCATCAAAAGGGAATTCTATGTTTGATAAGGATTTCACTTGGTAAAACCCTAGCCGATTTCTAGAGCTCTTTCTTATGGATTGTTGTTAATGCGTGAATCTAGCGTCATGAACTAGAGGCTGATTCTAGGTGTTTAGAACCACGAGAGTGCTGAATCTAAACATCCAAAAAGTTCATCCATAAGAGCGTGCGCGCCGTAAGATTTCGAAAGTATACTTACAGAGTGCTGTGAATATATGAACCAGTAGGCTCATCACAATCTTCCGCGCGGCCAGAGACGAAAGCTACTGGTCGAGTGTATAGATTGTTGGTGCGTAGGTTGTACGAGAGTAGACTACGCCATTTTTCTGTTCAGTTCGTGGAGTTGAGATCTAGAAACACCGGTTACTAAAAAGAGAGCTAGGGGCCGCGTGATTGAATCGAGCATACCCCGAGATATCCCTCTCGACCCAACAATGTTTTAGCATAGTTACAAATCGTTTTCTTAGTCTTAATTAGCAATCAGATTCTCTTAGTTTAGGATAGCTATCGACTTTCTTAGTTTAGGATTAGAAGAAATTTTCCGTTTTTTGTTCTTTACAATTCTTGTGACAAAAACCCCTATAAAGCATATATTCGTTCTAGGTCTATTTACTACATAGTGTCTAAGGTCTCATAGAAACAAGCCCTCTCCCTGTGGATCGATACCATAAGTACTACAATCGCACCTGTGCCCTTGCAGAGCTTTCGGTTTTATAAATTTAAAACCCCTGAGAGTCCCGGAGAACAATCCGAACGCATCATACTGCGACCAAGAAATCTCAGAGACCGTCCTTCTAAACCATAACCTTTAACGAAATCAATCGGAACTCAGTCTAGAAAATTCTCACTAAAGTCCTTGCTACACTAGTCCACGGTTTCCATCATGCAAAATATAAACCATCTAGACTCTAAATTTTGGTCAACTATATCTCTACATTCATTCAGGTATTGTATGAACTTCTCATCAAAAGGATTCAACCAAGACTAACGAGGCTAGGTATTTAAGGCATTTAAAGGTGAGGCTTAGACTGTTTCAGGTTACCGTTTTTTTTCGCCGGAAGATGCTAGATGTTATGCAAAACACCAAGAGAGGATGGGCATGTTGATAATCCACAATTTCCATTCACTTCTTCTTGCACGAAAGTTGGTGCACATTCATCCTTCTTTGGTAACATAACTTTTTATGTCATTCCCCCAGACTTAGATTTTTCTGTGGGTTGACGTCAACTTTTTACAAACGAATCGTGGGTTGCCTCAACAATTATTTTGGCCAAACAAAGTCTAAGTCTGGGGGAGTTGATATCACCGTATTTTTACCCGTTTCACTATCTATTTTAGAACACTTTAATAAGTGTTTCATTCACTTTTATATGTTTTTATCACGATTTTCGCATATTTTTGTAGTTTGAAGACTCTTTCCAGGCTCCTTAGGCAAAAATATTGAAAATTGGAGAAAAACAAGATTTTCGGCTCAGAGTCAAAACGTCAGAAGTTCAACTGCGAAAGAGGTTCTTCTCACCGTCTGATCCAACCCAATTTTGGAGATGTTCAAGAAGGACCAGCTACCTTTCCATTCCAACTAATTTGAGGAGGATTCAACGGTTCAATCAAAAGATACATCAAGATCAAGACGTCCCAGTTCATTCAGGGCAGAAGCCCTCCACCCGCGGCCAAGAGGCAGTTCACCGCGGCCAGGAGAACTCCACCCGCGGCCAAGGAGTGTTTCGCCGCGGCCAGAGTCATGGATCCGCGGCCAACCCAGTTTCGTCCTGTAAGCCCATTTGCAAGGCCCGTTCAAATCCCATCAACTAAAAACCCTAAAGACCGACGAAAGCACAAGAGAAGACCTAATGTGTTTTAGGAACCCTATATTCGTGTGCTTGCTTTTACCATTTTTAGATTAGTTTGTTTGATACTCTTTGAGATTGGTGAAGAGGTTTTCTCTGGACTTAGTTCTTAAAATCGAGAACCCTCTTTCATCAATCTCCTGCTTTAATTCAATTATGTGTTTTATATCTATTATGTACAAGTAGTTTCATCGTTGGGTTTAAATGGATTATCAAAGGGGAATTCTATGTTTGATAAGGATTTCACAAGGTAAAACCCTAGCCGATTTCTAGAGCTCTTTCTTATTGATCGTTGTTAATGCATGAATCTAGCGTCATGAACTAGAGGCTGATTCCTAGGTGTTAAAGAACCACCAAAAGTGCTGAATCTAAACACCTGAATCGTTCATCTATAAGAGCGTGTCACGTCGTAAGATACGAAAGTATACTTACGGAGTGCCGTGAACTAAGAAGAACCAGCGCGAACAGTACGATTTTCTACACGGCCAGAGACGAAACCTACTGGTTGAGTATATATATTGTTGGTGCGTAGGATGTATGAAAGTAGGTTACGCCGTTTATTCTGTTCAGTTCGTGGAGTTAAAATCTAGAAACATAGTTACTAAGAGCTTAGGGATAATGATTGAATCGAGCATCCCCTAAGATATCCCTGTCGACCCAACATCGTTTATTTATTGTTTACAAATCGTTTTTCCCCTTTAGTTTATGCCATCCATTTTCATACCCTAGTTCACAATTTTCCGTTTTTCGTTCTTTACAATTTCGTTACCAAAAACCCTATAACAATTTATTCTCGTTCTAGGTTTCCTTGCTAATTTTCTGTCTAAGGTCTCACAGAAAAGCATTCCCTCCCTGTGGATCGATACCTAAAGTACTAAAACGCATGTCTTTGCACTTGCAGAACTTTTTAGGTTTATAAATTTAAAACCTGAGAGTTTGGATCAACAATCCGCTCGCATCATTTAGTACTTTGATACTTGAATGCTTTTTACCAGCTTTACTTGTCGCTTATTCTATGCTTTTCGACAAAGGCTCCAGAGATACTGAAACGGTTCAGGTGTTGTTTGTACTCCGACGGTTTTGGCGCTGCTAGATGGCCAGGGCGCCCATGCTTTTGTCTTCCCTATGAACAGTGATTTGTCGCCTTCGCCTGTTTCACATGAGAATCAGTTAGGCGTGGTTTGTTGTGGTCTTTTCATAAGGGTCAACTTAGCTCAAATGGCATTAATGGAGGGAAATTCAAGTATATAATCCCACACATATTAATTACTTATCATTTACCTTTCATGTCACTCGTATAAGGAGTTTTGGGTTGTTTATATTTACCTTCCCGGACATTGCTGCCCGGTTTATGTTGAACGTTGAAAAATCGACATGTCCCTGCTGAGTCAATCATCTCCCTACTACTGCACTCTCCACATCATATGGAACGTATTGGCGGATTCAAGAAAAACTAACTCTTTATTATGGTTTGGACCACTCATCCCCTTACACTACAAGAAAATAGCCTCATTGCAACGAAATTTTACGACGAAATTAAATCGATGTAAAGTACCAATGAATTTGCATCGACATTACAACGAAAAATATTTTCGTCGTCGTAATATAAAGACGGTTTTGCATCGATATTACAACGATGTCAAAATTTGTCGTAAATTCGATGTAAAATTACATCCAAATTACGACGAATATCATTTTTGCATGTTTGTTGTAAATTCGATGGTAATTTACATCGAATTTACAACGATCAATAATCGATGTAAATTAATGACGATTTCACGTCGAATGTGAAAGTTTGGTATAACACGTTTTCTTATAGGTTCACCTAATAATTTACATCGAATATGGTCGTCATAAATTAGTCTTAATTCGATGTAAAATCGTTTGAGAGTTATTTCGATGGTAAAACGTTGTAAATTTCTATTGCAAAGCCGTTGGTAATTCTGGAAAAATTTCTATAAATACATCATAACTTCAAATGAAATTCTACAGAAAAAAATCACCTTAAAAAAAATACTCTACAATCTTTTTCAAAAAAATGTCTATATATGATCTACGAAGATGAATGTATACGCAAAAGGATTCGGAGGGAGCGTTGACGAAAGAATTCAAAGAGGGGCTTGAAATATTCATGTCTCAGACCAGAAATTGCAAACAACCCTGGAAAGCGGTAAGATGTTATGTCCTTGTCGTAAATGCAAGAATACGAGATATATTCTTATTTAGACGGTGTGGAAGCATTTACTAAATAGAGGGTTTACCCCGCAATATTTTATTTGGTATCAACATGGAGAGGGTTTTGAAAGGAATCAAGATGCTAGTAGTAGTAATTATCAAGGTCATGTAGATTTAGATGAATCAAATAATCATGATAGTTATCACCATGATCAACATCAATTTGATCAGGGCCAAGATCATGATAGGATGCATGTCATGGTTACTGATGCATTTCATGAAACAAATGCTGATAATAGTGTTGAGGAACCCAACGTAGATGCGAAACGATTTTATGATATGTTAGACGCTACAAATCAGCCACTCTACGATGGATGTAGAAAATGACAGTCTAAAGTGTCGTTAGCAGCTAGGATAATGACAATAAAAACTAATCATAACTTAGTGAGGTTTGCATGGATGATTGAGCTGATCTTATTAAAGAGTATTTGCCAGAGGATAATTTAGCTGCCGAAACATACTATGAGATACAGAAGTTGGTTTTTAGTATTGGGTTGCCTTCTGAGATGATAGATGTATGTGTTGACAATTGTATGTTTTTTTGGAAAGATGATGATAAGCTGCATGAATGTCAATTTTGCCAAAAACCGAGATTTAGGCCGCAAACTTCTGGGCGTAGTAAGATACCGTACCAACGGATGTGGTATCTTCCTATAACTGATAAGTTGAAACGATTGTATCAATCTAAAAGGACAGCTGCATCGATGAGGTGGCATGGAGAACATTCACATACAGATGGGGAAGTGACTCACCCGTCAGATGCAAAAGCTTGAAAACACTTTAACACGGTACACCCAGACTTTCCTAAATCTAAGCGGAATGTATATCTTGGTCCTTGCACAGATGGATTTAGTCCATTTGTTATGTCTGGTAGACAATATTCTTTGTGGCTAGTTATCGTAACGCCTTATAACCTTCCCCGAAATATGTGCATGCAAAGAGAATTTATATTCTTGAATATTTTAATCCATGGTCCCAATCATCCAAAGTGGCCCCTTGATGTGTTTTTGCAGCCTCTCATACATGAGTTGAATCAGTTGTGCAATACAGGAGTTCGTACATATGACTGTTCGAGGAAAAAAAAATTACGATGTGTGCGGTGCTGATGTGGACAATAAGCGACTTCCCTACATACGGAATGCTATCAGGTTGGACGACGCATGAGAGGTTATCTTGTCCTTATTGCCTCGATCGGTCAGATGCGTTTCAGCTGAAACATGGTCGAAAAACATGTTGGTTTGATTGTCACTGCCGATTTCTACCAATCAACCATCCATATAAGAGAAACAAGCGGCTTTTTAGGAAGAACAAAATTTTGCGTGTCCCCCCACCAGTGTATCTATATGGGGAAGATCTTGAAGCGCAAATATATCATTTTGGGGCACAAGAAACAGTGATTCGTGGGGGAAATTGGCACACTCCAGCTAATATGTTTGATGGATACGGGGTGAATCACAATTGGCACAAGAAAATCATTTTTTTGGAACTTCCGTACTGAAAAGATCATCTGCTGAGACATAATCTTGATGTCATGCACATTGAGAATACTTTCTTATAAACATCATGCATACATTGTTAAACGTGAAAGGAAGAACCAAAGACATCGGAAAGTCAAGGTTGGACTTGCTCGATATTTGCAGCAGAAGTGAGTTGCATATAATGAGCAATGAGAAATCACCAGTTCCTATATTTTGGTTGGGTGTAGAAGAAAATGCATCATTGTTCAATTGGGTTTCATCTGACGGAAGTTTCCTGATGGGTACGTATCCAATCTTACTAAATGTGTTGAGAAATGACAAAAGTTTTCAGAGATGAAGAGTCATGATGACTGCCACGTGTTTATGCAACAATTACTTCCTTTCGCATTTGCCGAACTCCTTCCATGAAATGTTCATGAAGCAATTGGAGGTAAGATACATCATCACATAAAAAAATGTTAAGATTAATTATATATGTTCAAATATTACAATATATAATTTATCAATCATATTATTTTGATTGTGCATGCATCATAGCGTTTTCCGGGATCTTAGTACACGGACGTTGTCACAAGATGTAATTGCACATATAGCTGTTAATATTCCAATATTGTTGTGCAATTTGGAGAAGATATTCCCCTCGGCGGTTTTTTTTATGTTATGGAACATCTTCCATTCATCTCCCTCACGAAGCAGAACTAGGCGGACCTGTTCAGTTTAGGTGGATGTACCAATTCAAGCCTTTCATGAAACATTTAAAGGGAAATGCCAAAAATCTAGCTAGGATTGAAGGATCAATTGTTACGAGAAGTTTGACAGAAGAAACTTCACACTTCACTTCATACTATTTCGCTACAAAAGTCCGCACACGCAAATGGGCTCCCCGACGATATGATGATGGTGGTGTGGGACGAACTTATGCAGTAGAGGGTGCCCACTCCGAGATCAACACTTTGCGGGCGAAACAAGAGGAATTTACATCGAAGATCAAATGATACAACTATCTATTCGATCTTCTTGCCGACTAACCCCACTTTGGCGACCGCAATGAGGCAGCGTCAGACGGGTGCATCGACATCGCGCGTGAGGGCTGACAAGCCAGATGCAGATCAGCGGACGGAATTGGAGTGGAGAACCGCGATGGCTACGACATAGCTTTTTAGGAACTTCGATATTAACCTAGATAATTAGTATTTCGAATTGTAGTTTTATTATTTGTATTTCGAATTTCAATTTATATTTTGAATTTATTTATAAAATTTTAATTTTATTAATTATATAATTTATTAATTATAATTTTATTAATTATTAATTATGTAATTTATAAATTACATCAAAATTACATGGACATAGGATTTACATCGATATAAGATTTACGACGGACTTACATCGATCTATGATTTACGATAATCTTACATCGACTTAGGATTTACGATGAATTTACATCAATTTTGGGTTTACGACAAATTTACCTCGAATTCATTTTATATCGATTTACCATCAAATCTATTACGACGATTTAACAACGAATTTCACAATACAAAAATTCTATTATTCGATGTAAAATCGATGTAATTTTCCAACGATATACAAACGATGTACCAACGAGGTAATTTTGGTCGATGTAAATTTACATAGATTTTATGACGAATAATTTACGACGATTCATATTCGTCCCAAATTTTCCGACGCTTTTACGACGATTCTCGAATAACGACGATCGGATTACGACGAATTGTCAATTGTCGCTAATCCATCCCAAAGCCCATTTTACATCGATTTTACATCGAATGTGTCCGTTGTAAAGCACATGTTTTCTTGCAGTGTTACTTTCTGTTGGCTCCCTTTGAACCAACAGTTTTTGCGAAAATGTTGCTGCATATAACATGTCCTAAGGTTCGACCACTTAGTCTTGTAGCCGCGCCCTCTCTTAGTGGTTTGCCTTTCGGTCTAATGGCCGGTGACTAATCTAATACATGTGTCATTACGTGATTCGCATTTTCCAAGAGAAATTATTTACCCCCAACAATATGTATATTATAAAATATCAAAATACAATTTTAATACATAAGTCCAAATAAGATAAATTATAAACCTAATTAACCACCTAAATATAAATTAATTACAATCCTAAATCTAATAAACTAATTATAAACATTTAAAACTACAGAAGTTTGAAAAGTTAACCTTGTATAGTACTGTGAGAGAGAAGCAAAATCTGATTTTAGAGAGAGAGTGAAATTTGGAGTTCCGAGAAATTGACAAAAGGGGTTTCTATTTATTAAAATAATTTTGTCGGAAATTTCTATTGGAAATCCGTCGGAAACTTTGATTTAGTGGGCGTTCAAAATTTTTCTTTTAAGTTTTGGCGATCATTGTTTTTTTATTTTCGTCGGAAATCCGTTAAAAGTAAATTTAATAATTTTTAAATAAAGAAAAATTGCCGGCAAAATTTGGCAGTCAAAATATGGTGTTTTGGCGGTCAAAAGTTGAAAACCGTCAAAAATAATTTTTTTTTTAAAAACAATTGCTTGGAAAATATGGCGATCAAAATTTGGTGTGTTGGCAATCAAAATTTTAAAGCAGTTGAAAATCCGTTGGAAATTTCTGATGGACATTTAAAAAATAAATAAATAATAATTAAACAATAAATAAATAAAAGATGTCAGAAATTTCTGACGGATTATTAAAATTTTAAAAATAAAACAATTAATTAAAAGTAAAATTAAAAACCGTCGGAAATTTAATTCAAAACAAAAAAAAATTAGAAATTCTATCGGAACTAAGACAGAAATCTGTTGGAAATTTTCGACGGCTTTTTAACCGTCGGAAATTACGTCAGAATTATCTTTTTTCTTGTAGTGATGGTAGTTACCCGATTTATGTGATGTGCTGTTTTCAGCTGCTCAATGTTTTGTGTACGAAGTTGACTAGTGCGGTTACAAAATTTTGGTGGAGAAATAAAGAGAATCTTAAGAAATGCATTGGGTCACATACATGGCCAAAACTATGTGACTAGAAAGCAAAAGGGGGTCTAGGATTCCGGTTTTTCAAGGATTTTAATAAAGGACTTCTTACAAAGAAACTATGGCATATCTCCCAATTTCGAGATTCTCTTATAACCAGAGTGCTGAAAGGTATATATTTTCGATCGTTCCACTCGTTGAAGGTTCTTTTCGCCCTTATTTTGCCGTCCTATGGGAAGAGATGCATTTGGGCGGGAAACGTTCTTTTAGCTACGTGAATATGTTAAGCGATTGGATCTGAGTTCCAACCGAAGTCTGGTTTGATCTTTGGGTTCCATATAAGCGGTCACATCCGCCCTGATGCACGAACCATAATGAAGACACCAAAATGAAGGCATATAAGCTGATTAATCCTATTTCCAAGAGATGAAATAGAGACTTAGTTTGGAATATGATAACACTGGAGGATCAAAAGCTTAGCTAGAATATCAAACCAAGCTCGATGATCAAAATTATACTAAATTACAATATCAAGCCTCAGCAACCATCTACTTCTGTTATGCGAACATTCTTGTATATTTTTGTAACTTTCGAACTTAGACTGCTTCATTATTCTAAAGAGATCTTTAGACATAGCAACACAATCCATGTTCACCACAATATTGTGTTTAATACTCTCTTTGTTTAAAATTATAAGATGTTTTAGCTAAAAACGAGGAGATTCAAAAAAAAAAATTTTCAAAAAGTTTTATTTAATATATAAATTAGAAATAATTCAACCAATTATAAAAAAAACTGCATAATATAATTGGTAACATAGAATTCCATAATTGTAAAGATCGCATAGAAATGTGAAAACATTTTATATTTTGAAACAAAACAAAAAACTTTTAAACATCTTATATTTTGAAACATGGGGATTACTTTTTTTCCTTATTATTACCATATATAACACTGAATCTGATTCTCACGCATTCATATTTGTTGAAGGGAAAATCAACATGATGATAGATAAATAATCACCATAAACATTAAAGACAGGATCGCCGATGAAGTATTTGAGTTTATCATTAGAAAAAAAATATCTTGAAGAACATATATTCATCTGTTGCGGATGTTACGGCTGAAATCATTTATGCTATTTACATTGTATCTTATTAGATTAGGAAAGTAGGTTAAATCGTTTCTGTATATATATGAATGTAAATCCCTTTTATGAAAGATATAGAAAACCTTTTTCACATAGCCTCTTTGGATACTTTGTCATGGTATCAGAACTATTCCAAATTTTTTCCTCTTAAACCAAAAACTCAGAAACCTAAAGCGTGATGGCTGAAGTGAGAAGGACAATCTCACCTTATGCTCTGACCGCAGCAGATAACTCGGGAGCCGTGATCTCTCATCCGATTTTGAGAACCAATAACTATGATGAGTGGGCATGTGGTTTCAAAACCGCGCTACGCTCAAGGAAGAAGTTTGGTTTTCTTGACGGGACCATACCTCAACCTGTAGCTGGTTCACCAGATCTAGAAGATTGGTTAACAATCAATGCTCTGCTCGTCTCTTGGATGAAGATGACGATAGATCTAGAGTTGTTGACAAACATCTCACACCGTGATGTGGCGAGAGACTTGTGGGAGCATATCAGAAAACGATTCTCGGTCTCGAATGGACCGCGTAACCAGAAGATGAAAGCATATCTTGCTTGTTGCAAACAGCAAAGGATGACCGTGGAGGCGTATTACGGAAAACTCAACAAGATTTGGGATAACATAAACAACTATCGACCTCTTCGTACGTGTAAGTGTGGAAAGAGAAGGATAGGGAGAATGACATGGTTCATCAATTCTTATTCGGGCTTGATGATGTGCGTTATCATGCCATCCGATCAACGTTGACGGCACGTGATGCTCTTCATGGTTTAGAGGAGGTCTATAATATCGTCAGACAAGAAGAAGATATGCTCAACAATAACCGCCTGAAGGAAGAACGTCCAAAGGTAATGGCGTTCTTGGTTCAATCACATCCTCGTTTTAAAATAGAGGAGCGGGAAAAATTTGGAATATGTTAAACTTGTAATCGTGGGGGTCACTCTCCCGATAACTGTTTTCACGTGATCGGCTTTCCGGAATGGTGGGGAGATCGTCCAAAAGGAAGAAACAACTCGCAAGGTACCGCTAGTCGAGGTCAAGGTCGATTTGGTTTCAATGGAGGACAAACTCGAAACCAGCCTTCCTCATATGCGAATGCTGTGACGATTGGGACGCAGTCTCAAGAACACGCGAATCGTGTGATCACAGATAGTGATCGTGATGCTGTGACTGGACTTACGGATGAACAATGGCGTGGCGTGCTTAAGCTCCTCAACGCGGGCAATAACGGAAGCACCGTCACTACAAAAACCAACACCTCACAAAATTTAACGGGTACGTGTTCTGATTTCTGTTCTTGGATCTTAGACACAGGGGCTTCACATCACATGACCGAAAAGATAGATTTGTTAACTGATTTGAGGGACATCTCTCCAGTTCTGATTATTCTTGATGATGGAAATAAACGAGTTGCGGTTCGTGAAGGGACAATGCATTTAGGGTCTAAATTGGTTATGAAATCAGTATTTTATGTTGAGGAATTGAAATCAGATTTGATCTATGTTGGGCAAATGATGGATGAAAATCGCGGTGTTATACAACTTGTTGATCACTTTCTTGTGATCCAGGACCGCATTACGAGGGTAGTGACTGGAGTTGGTAAACGAGAGGCTGGAAGCTTTTATTTTCGGAGTATGGAGTCCGTGGTGGCCTTAAGAACAAATGTGGAGACCACATTGGATCTATGGCACAAGCGTTTGGGACATGCTTCACCGAAAATAGTTAGCTTGATTCCAAATGTTGATGTTTCCAGAGTTAAGAGATTTTTCAGAAACAGTGTGTGACATTTGTATGCAAGCGAAGCAAACTCGTGAATCGTTTCCATTAAGTCAAAATAAAAGTTTGGGAATTTTTCAATTGATTCATTGTGATGTGTGGGGGCCTTTTAGAACCCCAACACATTCTGGTGCCCGTTATTTCTTGACGATAGTTGATGATTATTCACGCGGTGTTTGGATATATTTGATGGTGAAGAAAAGTGAAACGCAACAACACTTGCGAAATTTTATGGCTTTAGTAGAACCGCAATTTGAAGCGAAAATTAAGACCTTAAGAAGCGACAACGGGACGGAGTTTGTCTGTATGCGAGATTATTTCCTCACACATGGAATTCATCATGAAACGTCGTGCGTGGGAACAACGCATCAGAATGGTAGAGTAGAACGGAAGCACCGTCACGTCTTTAATATAGCTCGGGCGTTGAGGTTCCAAGCAAAATTGCCAATTCAGTTTTGGGGCGAGTGCATTCTCACTGGGGGTTATTTAATCAGCAGAACGCCATCAATGGTTCTCGACGGAAAAACTCCTCACGAGCTGATTTACAAAACTACTCCGGCCTATGCTCATTTGAGGGTATTTGGTTCTTTGTGCTATGCACATAACCAAAATCATAAAGGTGATAAATTCACATCAAGAATGAGAAAATGTGTTTTTATGGGCTATCGATATGGTCAGAAGGGCTGGAAGTTATTTGATCTAGAAGAAGAAATTTTCTTTGTCTCAAGAGATGTGATATTCAGCGAAAATAAGTTCCCCTATGCTGCAACAAGAAACGAAGAAGATGGCGAAGATATGGGTCACACGGCCCAAGAACAAATTAATTATGTTATTATTGATTTGTTAGAAAGTACTGGGCCACAACAAAATATTCAACTAGGCCCAATACACACTAATGAAGCTGATCCACCAAGTTCATCTCTTTCACGCTCTTTGTTGCTACCGACAGAACACAACGCCATCACCAGTCATCAATACGATGCTGAGACGTCGGAATCAAAATCTCCACCACCGTCACAACCTCCACCGCCATCTAATCCTCCGCCGCAACAAGAACCGATCCAACTCCTTGGGCGGGGACATCGCCTAAAAACAAAACTTATTGTCTTGAAGGAATTTTTCACAAATACTGTGAACGTCACCTCAGTCTTGGATTTGAAATCTGCTTATCCGATTGAAGATTACATTGATTGTCATCGATTCTCGGAGACTCATAAGGCGTTTTTTTTGGCTGTTGTGACGGCAGGTGAGATACCACACTCGTATAAACAAGCTGTGAAATTGACAATCTGGCGAGATGCTATGGGTAATGAAGTCAGGCGCTTCAGAAAAATCATACATGGATAATCGAAGATCTTCCGGCTGGGAATCGTGTAATTGGAAATTAATGGGTTTATACGATCAAGTATCGATCAGATGGTACCATTGAGAGATACAAAGCACGTTTAGTAGTCTTGGGAAATCGACAAGAAGAAGGTGTCGATTACGACGAAACCTTTGTGCATGTTGTCAAGATGAGTACGATTCGGCTTGTTCTTGGTGTTGCAGCGGCTCGTGATTGGCAAGTACATCAAATGGATGTACATGGAGATTTACAAGAAAAAGTATACATGAAATTGCCACAAGGTTTTCACAATGAAGATCCGAACAAGGTATGTCGTCTCAAGAAATCATTATATGGCTTGAAACAGACTCCTAGATGTTGGTTTGCAAAACTTTCTAGTGCATTGAAGACATATGGTTTTAAGCAATCTATTTCTGATTATTCACTTTTCACCTACAACAAGAACATCGTAACACTCCATGTTCTCCTCTATGTGGACGATTTGGTCATCTCGGGGAGTTTTCCAGAAGCAATAATCAGATTCAAAGCTTATCTTTCAACGTGTTTTCATATGAAAGACTTCGGGCCTCTCAAATACTTTCTTGGGATTGAGGTTGCTCGAAATGGTCAAGGATTGTATTTGTCTCAACGGAAATATGTACTCGACATACTCACGGAAACAGGACTGTTGGGAGCAAAACCTTCCTATTTTCCAATGGAGCAGAATCATAGCCTCGCTCTATCGACTTCGCCGTTACTATCTGATGGAAAAGAATATCGGCGTCTAGTTCGTCGCCTTATATACTTAGCCGTGACGAGACAAGAGCTCTCTTATTGTGTCCATATATTGGTGCAATTTATGCAGAAACCACGCAAAGATCACTGGGATACGGCAATTAGAGTGGTACGATATTTAAAGTCAAATCCAGGACAAGGAATTCCACTATCCAAAACATCAGATTTGCAAATTAACGGATGCTGTGATTAGGATTGGGCATCATGTCCTCTCACAAGGAGATTGTTAACAGGCTACTTTGTCCAACTTGGCAACTCACCAATATCTTGGAAAAATCAAAACAAGAGATAGTGAGCAGATCTTCAGCAGAAGCAGAATATAGAGCCATGGCATATCTTACACAAGAATTGCTTTGGTTCAAACAGGTTCTCCAAGACCTTGGTGTTCCACATGATCAGCCTATGCGCGTGTTATCTGATAGCAAATCTGCAATTGCTCTTACGGCAAATCCAATTCTGGATTGTCACTTCATTCGTGACGAAATAGTTGCTGGTACGATCTCTACAACTCACGTCTCATCTCAAGAACAATTGGCAAATATTCTAACAAAGGCATTGGGACGTAAAGAGTTTCAACAATTTCATTGCAAGTTGGGCGTTTTTGATATCCATGTTCCAACTTGAGGAAGGGTGTTGCGGATGTTTCTGATATTGTCATAATTTGCATCATCCATGCACTCATTTATCTTAGGTTTTATTTATTTTGCATATGTCTCATAGCATTTTTTTAGTGTTTTAGTCTTGATTAGAGTTTAAGGTGTTTTGCATTAGGTCCTAGTGAGTCTTGCATGTTTTGGAGTGATTTCTAGGGATTTGGAGACATCTTGGAGGTGATTGGAGACTTTGGAACCGAGCACATTCAACCTTTGGAGCAAGAGAAGAAGGCTGAAGAAAAAGGCAGTTTCTAGAGAACTGTACCGACCGGTCTGGGTCGGCACCTTCGATCGGTATGGAGACAGAAGCCAATACCGACCCACAACTAAACCTGTACGGACCCAGAGCCGATCGGCAAACCCTCCCGGATCCATCATCTTCACTCGGCGTTTAATATCATGACGATCGTACCGATCGATCCTCAGCCGGCACATCTCAGTCGGTACTGAGGCAGAAGCCGATACCGACCCATAGCCTAACCTGCACCGAGCAAGGATCGCACGGCACACCCTCCCGGATTCATCAGCTTCAATCGGCGTGCATACTCAAAAAGATTAGTACCGACCTGCTCTAGGTCGGTACTACAGCTCGGCACAAATTCAGCACCACATACCGATCCGAGTTGCTCATGCGTTCGGCTAAAACTCATCCCGCACACGACCCGTCGCACCTTGCATCGACCATCTCTTCATTTTAGCCGACCCGATCTTCACTCAGCGTTCAGTCAACCGCACCACAAGGATTTTGTACCGATTGACTTGTGCCAACCCAGACTCGGTCGGTACAACCCCTTTTGCGCAATCAGATCCATACCCGACCGGGTCAACACCCGGTTTGTTCCGGGTTGACCCGGTTCGCCACTGTTCACTATAAATATTTTAAACCTAATTTTCTTTGATCCAAGTTTTTCTCTAAGCTAAAAACACTCCCTTTTAGGGTTCTAAGTGATTTGTAAGAGATACGTTCTTGTTTTATGCAATTTAAGTTTGGATCCTTTAATTTCTATCATATATCTCCTCTTTCTTAATCATCTAATCATGAGATTTAACATGTTCTTCATAGGATTTGTTGGGTTTTCCATGATTAGTGAGTAGTCTCTTAGGATCTTGGGATGAGGTAGATTTAGGGTGATCCAATGGTTGATTCATGATGTTTAGGGGTAGAGTTACCAATTTCCCTTCTTGCTAAGTGTGCTTAATGCTAGATTAGGTTAGAGATAATCAATCTAGACTTTAGGGAATTTCACACCCACAAGGTGTTTGATGAAATTCCCCAAAGAACTTAGTAAGAAATAAACATTCCTAGCCTACGAGAGTAGTTGTCTAGGGTGTTTATAGGTTGATTTGAAAGTTGAATTCAATGCTTACTAATCATTCTATCACAAATGAGAATTTGTTCTTGATTTAGTGATTAACAAAGTGATTAGTACCTTGAGAGAGGATTAGTCATAATTAGCGATCTTAACCTAGGGATTAACATTGTTTGAGTATTGAACATCATGAATTAACTATGGGATACTCTTATTTCCATAACCTCATCCTCGGATTCGCCTTTTAATTTTGCATTTAGCCTCGTTTTAATATTGCTAGTTCTTGTTTCTTGTTCCTTTTGAATTAGATTGCTAGAATTAATCCCAAAACCAAATCATATTTGCTTAACTTGAATAGTTCTATGTATTCTTAGTATTTTGAATCAAAACCCATTTGGATTGATCCTCAAATACTACAATGATATGAGTAGGGTTTGAGTAATTGATTAGTAAAAATCTTATTATCAATTTGGCGCCGTTGCCGATTGGGTTTAGCTTTCAACATTAAGATTTTAGATCTTTTTGAGATTAAGCTTTCTTTCTACTTTTGTTACTAATCTCTTTCACTTGTTGTTGCCATCTTTATCTTATAGGTGCATGCATACCCGTTCTAGAGGCAAGGACAACCTAGTTCAAGCACGGGACGGCATTCACTTATTGGATCGAGGAATTAGAGCAAGGAGACAAAGGGAAAGACAACTACATGTCGAACGTTTAGGTATGGAGAACTTAGACGACGTGCCGGTTGGTAACAACAATGGGCAATTTGCCAATCAGCAAGGAAATGGTGGTAATGGAAACCACCACGCCCAAGGTGGCCAAGCTCCACACGCCCCACCACCACCCGCCCGACAAGTGAGAGCCCCTAACCATCCCCCAAGGGCTCAAAACGTGGTTGGCATGGGTGATGCCGCTAACGCTCTTCAAAACCGACAAGGGATCCAAGCCCCTCCGGTGGAGAACAATAACTTTGAAGTGAAGGCGAGATTAATCACTATGGTTCAAGGTAACAAATTCCACGGCCTATCTATGGAGGACCCGTTGGATCATATTGATCAATTCGATAGGATATGCGGGCTAACCAAGATGAACGGTGTATCGGAAGACGGTTTTAAGCTAAGACTCTTCCCATTTTCCCTTGGAGATAAAGTGCATCAATGGGAAAAGAATCTTCCTCAAGGCTCAATCACGTCATATGATGATTGCAAGCGAGCTTTCCTTGCTAAGTTCTTCTCACCGGCTCGAACCACCAAGTTGAGGAACGAAATCTCAAGCTTCGCCCAACGATCAAATGAGTCTTTCAACGAGGCATGGGAAAGATTTCGAAGCTACAATTCTCAATGCCCTCATCACAGTTTCTCAAATGCATCTCTCCTAAGCATCATGTACCGTGGTGCATTGCCCAAGATAAGGATGCTTCTAGACACAGCTTCCAATGGGAACTTCTTGGCTAAAGATGTTGATGAAGCCATGGAACTAGTTGAGAATCTAGCTCAAAGCGACGGGACTTATGGGGATAATTATGACCGAGCCACTAGGAAAACTAGTGATTTTGATGAGCACAAGAGATCTAAGGAGATGAAGATTCTCACCGAGAAAATGGACAAGCAAGCTTCTATGATTGACAAGCTCCTTAGCGCTTCTAAAAAACCGGTCCACTTTGTTGGCGACTTTGAGGAACACCAAAGTTACCAAGAGGAAGAAGGGGACGTGGGTACACAAGTAGAGATGAATTATGTGGGTAATCAAGGCTACCAAAGAGGCGGCTTCAACAACAACTATCGCAACCACCCAAATTTCTCTTATCAGAACCAAAACCTGGAGAATCCACAAGATCAAGTCTACCCTCAACAACAACAAAGCAACCAAGCTCCCCAACAAAAGCAATTCACTCAACAACAACAAGGCCAAGGGAGCAACTCAAACAAACAAGGTTATGTTCCCAAGAACAATTTCTGAGGGAACCAAGGTGGGTTCCAAACTAAGCAAGCCTTCGCTCCACCTGGTTTCATGCCACGAGCTCAAGGAAACGCCTCTTCCTCTCAAGATGTCGATATGAAGAACATTCTCCAACAAATTCTTTAAGGGCAAGCCAATGGAGCAATGGAGATTAGTAAGAAGATGTCCGAGATCCACAACAAAGTGGATTGCTCCTACAATGATCTCACGTCTAAGTTTGAGACATTGAGTTCTAAGATCAAGCAACTTGAAGGCAAGGGAGCGAGTTCTTCGTCAAGGCCCCAAGGTCAATTGCCGGGCAAGCCTGAGACTAATCCCAAGGAATATGTGAACGCCATCACACTTCGATGTGGCAAGGAACTTCCCCTTCGTGAAGCCCTTAAGGTCGATGAAGACATCGATGTCCAAGTTGGGGGGGAGACGCTTGAAACCAATGGAGATGTGATTAAATATAGTCTTGAGGATGTAGAAGACAAGAAGAAAGAGGTGGCTACCCAAGAGAGAGCCAAGGAGAAGTCTAAGAAGAAGGAAATTCCGTTTGTCCCACCGCCTTACGTACCAAAGCTACAATTTCCGGGCCGCTTCAAGAAGGAATTGTTGGAGAAGTATAGGGCGGTATTCGATAGACAAATGGAAAATGTTGAACTTACCATGCCCTTGGTTGATGCGTTCCTCCTAGTGCCACAATACGCCAAGTTTCTTAAGGATGCCATCAAAGAGAGATCGAAGGAGATGGAGAGCATGGTGGTGCTAACTCATGAATGTAGTGCCATCATTCAAACGAAGATTATCCCAAAGAAGCTTGGTGACCCCGGTAGTTTCACTCTCCCATGTGCTCTTGGACCGTTAGCTTTCAATAAATGTTTATGCGATCTTGGAGCAAGTGTTAGCTTGATGCCGCTTTCGGTTGCAAATAGTCTCGGGTTTGTTCGATACAAAGCTTGTAGGATCTCCCTTGTGCTAGCGGATAGATCGGTAAGACATCCTATTGGAATGCTTGAAGACTTGCCTATCATGATTGGGGACTTTGTAGTGCCAACCGACTTCGTTGTGCTTGAGATGGATGAAGAGCCTAATGATCCACTCATCTTTGGGAGACCATTCTTGGCTACCGCGGGTGCTATAATTGATGTGAGGAGAGGCAAGATAGATCTCCATTTGGGGAAGAACGATGTCTTGAGATTTGAAATCAATGATGTGATGAAGAAGCCCACAATAGATGGCCAAATGTTCTACAAAGAGGCGATGGACGAGCTTGCGGATGAGCTCTTAGAAGAGTTGAGTCTTGAGGATGACTTGCAAATTTCTTTGACCAAGGATCATGGAGAACATGGGTATTTGAATGAAAGCTAGTGAGGGCTACAAGTTAATTTTGGACTCACACAAGCCAATAGTAAAGAAGCTTCGTTCATTGATTTGGGTCTTCGAGGGATGAAGTGTGAAGACGGTTCTACATTGGGTTTGGTCCAATAGAGCTTTGCTTTGGAAGTGGAGCAAGTGAGGGACGTGGTAGAAGCTAGCAATGGTAAGACTAGCTTGGAAAAGGATGATTGGAGCGAGCTCAAGGCGCCTAAGGTGGACCTAAACCGCTTCCCGTTGGGCTAAGGTACGCTTTCTTAGGTCCCAATGAGTCATACCCGGTCATTGTGAATGAGAACTTGAAAGATGATGAATTGTCCTCCCTTTTAGTTGAACTAAGGAAGTATAGGAAAGCCATTGGTTATTCTTTAGATGATATCAAGGGCATTTCTTCTACTCTTTGCACACATATGATCCATCTAGAGGATGAATCGATGACTTCTATTGAACATCAAAGGAGGTTAAATCCAAATTTGAAAGAAGTTGTCAAGAAAGAGATTCTAAAGCTTTTAGATCCGGGTATTATCTATCTCATTTCGGATAGTACTTGGGTTTCACCGGTCCATGTGGTACCCAAAAAGGGAGGAATCACGATTGTAAAGAATGAAAAAGATGAATTAATACCAACTAGAACTATAACCGGTCATAGGATGTGCATCGATTATAGAAAACTCAATTCATCTACTCGAAAAGATCACTTCCCGTTACCTTTTATTGATCAAATGTTAGATAGGCTTGCAAATCATCCTTTCTATTGCTTTCTTGATGGATATTCGGGTTTCTTTCAAATCCCTATCCACCCCAATGAGCTTTACTTGTCCTTATGGTACCTTCGCATATCGAAGGATGCCATTTGGACATTGTAATGCACCCGCGACTTTTCAACGGTGTATGATGTCCATTTTCTTGTCCTTATGAGAAAACGACCTTTACTTGTCCTTATGGTACCTTCGCATATCGAAAGATGCCATTTGGACATTGTAATGCACCCGCGACTTTTCAACGGTGTATGATGTCCATTTTCTCGGATCTTATTGAGGACATGGTTGAAGTGTTTATGGATGACTTTTCCATGTATGGTTCTTCGTTTGGTGCGTGTTTGTCAAATCTTTGCAAGATACTCACTAGGTACGAGGAGGAAAATCTTGTTTTGAATTGGGAAAAGTGCCACTTCATGGTTCAAGAGGGTATCGTACTTGGACACAAGATCTCAGAGAAAGTAATAGAGGTGGACAAGGCTAAGATCGAGGTTATGGTTAGCTTGGAACCGCCAAAGACAGTGAAAGAGATTCGAAGCTTTTTGGGTCATGCCGGGTTCTACTGTCGGTTTATCAGGGATTTCTCAAAGATCGTGCGTCCTCTCAGACGGCTCCTTTGCAAGGAAGTGGAGTTCAAGTTCGATGAAGAATGCCTTGAGGCGTTTTTGGAGATCAAGAAGGCTCTTGTGAGTGCTCCAATTGTGCAAGCACCGGATTGGGAATTGCCTTTTGAGATCATGTGCGATGCAAGTGACTACGCGGTTGGAGCGGTTCTTGGGCAAAATAAAGACAAGAAGATGCATGTGATCTACTATAAGGAAGATACGCCACCATGGAGAAAGAGCTACTTGCGGTTGTGTTTGCTATCGAGAAGTTTAGGTCCTATGTAGTTGGCTCCAAGATCATAGTTTACACGGATCATGCCGCATTGAGACATATCTACGCCAAGAAGGACACCAAACCAAGACTTCTAAGGTGGATCTTACTCCTCCAAGAGTTTGACATGGAGATTGTTGATAAGAAGGGTATTGAGAATGGAGTGGCGGATCACCTATCAAGGATGCGCATCAACGATCTTATTCCTATAGATGACTCTCTTCCCAAAGAGCATCTCATGTTGGTTGGCGTTTTGAGGAAAGGTCTTGAAGTGGTGAGAGTTCTTGAGGAGGCTAAAGGTTTGGAAGATGAAAAGCTACCATGGTATGCGGACTATGTCAACTACTTAGCTTGCGGGAAAGAACCGCCGAGGTTGGATGGCTATCAAAAGAAGAAGTTCTTTAGAGACATCACTTATTTCTATTGGGATGAGCCCTACTTGTATACCCTTTGCAAGGATAAGCTCTATAGGAGATGCATTCCTGAGGAAGAAGTTGATGGTATCTTGATGCATTGTCACGGTTCATCATATGGAGGCCATTTTGCTTCGTTCAAGACGGTTGCTAAGATTGTACAAGCGGGTTTTTGGTGGCCTTCTATGTTTAAGGACGCTCAAGAGTTTGTGTTTAGGTGTGATGCTTGTCAAAGGAAAGGGAACATTAGTAGACGGAATGAGATGCCTCAAAATCCCATTCTCGAGGTTGAAATCTTTGATGTTTGGGGCATTGACTTCGTGGGACCGTTCCCCTCTTCATATGGCAACCAATACATCTTAGTGGCGGTGGACTACATGTCTAAATGGGTTGAAGCAATGGCTAGTCCTACCAATGACGCCAAGGTGGTCCTTAAACTCTTCAAGTCTATCATCTTTCCACGTTTTGGGGTGCCAAGAGTTATGATAAGCGATGGAGGACGCCACTTCATCAACAAGGTCTTTGAGAGTTTACTCAAGAAACACGGGGTTAAGCACAAGGTGGCCACACCTTACCATCCTCAAATTAGCGGCCGAGTGGAAGTTTCCAACCGGCAAATCAAGGCCATCCTAGAAAAGACCGTTGGCACATCAAGGAAGGATTGGTCCATGAAGTTAGATGATGTGTTGTGGGCTTACCGTACCGCTTACAAGACACCGATTGGGACAACGCCATTCAATCTCCTTTATGGAAAATCTTGTCACTTGCCGGTTGAGTTGGAATACAAGGCCTTATGGGCGGTTAAGCTTCTTAACTTTGACATTAAATCGGCCTCGGAAAAGCGTCTCATCCAATTGAACAAGCTCGATGAGGTCCGCCTAGATGCTTATGAAAGTTCACGTCTCTACAAGGAGAGAACGCAGTTGTTCCATGACAAGAAGATAACACCCAAGGATCTTAAGGTTGGGGACCAAGCGTTGTTTTATAACTCCGGTTGAAACTATTTCACGGGAAGCTTAAGTCAAGATGGTCCGGGCCTTTTAAGATCAAAGAAGTGAGACCGTATGGCGTGGTTGTGTTGTTGAACAAGACGGGTGAAGAGTTCACGATCAATGGATAAGGTCTCAAGCCCTACATGGCGGTTGATTTCATTGAGGAAGGGGTCACGGTTCCCCTTTCTAACCCTCTTTCCGCCTAAACGGGGTAACAAACGTCGAATTTAGTGACGTTAAACAAAGTGCGCTTGGGAGACATTCTCATGTTTATCCTTGTACATACTTTTCATTTTATGTTTTCTCTCTTTTCTAGATCATTTTGATGTTTTTGTTAAGTGTTGTTAGGAATCTTGATGGGCTAAGAGGTCTTAGATCGATGAGCTAGGAGATAGGCTGCAAAAACCGGAGATCTAGAGGACCATACCGATCCACCTCAGGTCAGTACAGCTTGCTCGGTATTGGACCGGGAGAAAGTACCGCTCGGGCGTACCGAGTGAATCTTGGTCGGTGCATGTCAATAGAAGGAACCGGATAGCATACCGACCGACCCCTAATCGGTAAAAGTTGGTCGGTACAAGGGTGAAGGAGAATACCGATCCACCTCGGGTCGGCGTTGCTGGAGCGGCATAGAAGAGAAATCCTTGCCGAGGTAATTCCTTACCGTGAGGAACTCTAGCCGAAGACTTCTTGCCGCACGAGCTGGGAGAAGAAATTTGCACCAAGCAGGATGTACCGATCCAGAGCTGCTCGGCACAAAAAAGAAAATCCATACCGCGTGACTTGTACCGATCCACAACCGAGCGGTACAAGTGAATTTTAGCCGAGGTGATTGCTTCCCGAGGTCAATTCTTGCCGAAAGAATTTCGTGCTGAGACGATTTTAGCCAAGAGATCTCTACACGAGATGACTTCTTGCTGCACGAGCTGGGAAGGAAATAATTTATGCCGAGTGGTTTGTACCGATCCAATACCGATCGGTACAGGAAATAAATTCTTGCCCGAGGTAAATTTTAGTGGAGAGAACTTCCAACCGGGATGGTCTTTAGCCGACGATTTCATGCAACATCGAATTTCAGCCGGGAAGAAATCTGTACCGCACAATTTGTGCCGATTGAGGACCGAACGGTGTGAAGGAAATGATTTGTACCGCACAACCTGTGGCGAGCCAATGCGGTCAGTACGAATTGGTCAACGAGAGTCAACGATTTTTGGGCGCTTTTGACCAGATTCAAACTGGTCAAATAGATATGTTGACCAGCTGTTTACCCGTTGACCCGACCCAGACTCGTTTGACCCGACCCGCCGCGACAATAGCAACTCCCCTTTGGCTAAGTTTTTCGCGATTTCCCATCACTTCTTTTTTTTTTTTTTTCTCCAGAACTTTCTCTCTTCTTGCTCAAATTTTGTGATTCAACCTGCTACAAACTCGGTTTTTCCTTCTCTTTTGGATTCACCATCGTTTTTCTCACTTGTGCACTCACCCCCAAGGTATTTCACTCATGATTTCTTTGAAAAACATGAACTTGTTCTTGAGTAGGGATTCCATGGAAAAGTTTGGGGGATGCATTTAGCTTGATTTTAGACTTGGGATTTGCTTGGGAATGATGAATTTGATAGATTCTCGAATCTAATTGTTCAATTGCAAGAGGAATTTAGATATTTGTGTTCTTGATTCTAGAGCTTTAAAATTGAGACTTCTTTTGAGATTGGAAACGTTTTTGTCTAAGGATTTGCATCTAATGGATTGTCTTTGTTGAATTGAACCGTTTATTTCTCATGAAACCTATCTCGTCTTGGTTGCTCATGCTAGAACCCAATTGATTTTGAAGTTTGCCTTCATGAGACTCATGGTTTCTGTGAGATATTGTAGGAATGATGGGATGAACAAGGGCATCCGCAAGGAACCATGAAGCTCAAGCTCAAGCCGAGAATAATGAAATAGTTGTTGCATCAAGTTCTAAAGCCAAGCAACCCGTTGATAGAAAAAATGCTAAAGTTAAAGGAAAGCAAGTAGCCAAAGGCAAGAGCACCACGGAAAAGGGAAAGAAAAAGAGCGGGGCTAAATACAAGGGCAAGGCGGTTGACAATTTGGAGCCTTCAACCGAGGAAGAATGCTTCGAGAAGCTCATAGATATGGACTTTGAGCAAGGGCGGTTTGTCGACATTGAGATACTAGAGAAGATGGGGATTCTCGAAGATGTGGCAACCATCTTCGACAATATGGGGCTTGGAGGATTCTTGCATATGAAGGAACAAGCCCACCAAGTTCTCACATGTCAATTCCTTTCGACTCTACGGGTAGCCTTCTATAACGAATTTGACAAGTGGTCCAATGCTCAAATCGGGTTCAGAGTCATTGAGTTCACGGTGAATGGCGAGAACTATAAGGTGACATTCCATGAAATTTGCCAAATCTTTGGTTTCCGGGAAGAAGGGACAAGTGGAACGCCATACTTTCACTACCCCAAGAAGGAGCTCAAGCGCGTGTGGGAAACCATTGCCTATGGGGACTACCATCCGGGAAACAAAACCACTCACATCCACAACCCGGCGCTTATATATGTGCACAAGGTGCTAGCCCATATGTTCTTTGCCAAGGTGGAGTTTGGGACGGTTGCACTCGACGAGCTCGAATTGATGGCACTTGGGTTGAGACCGCTTCTACCGATTTTCCCCAACGGGATGGTGTTCCAAGGCAATGAGAAGACCCCATCCCTTGCAACCCTCTTGGTGAGGCACTTCTTTTGCTACAAGGCATGGGCATATGAGACTAAGAACAAGAAATCCTCGATAACCATCGGTTGGCTTGTGACACCCATTCTAAAGGCCAAGGGAATTAAATTGTCGAACGTCAAGGCAAAGTGGGACTTGATGGATGAAACTTACCTCATAAGGACGAGGTACCTCAAAGGGAGAATTGGAAGCATGCTTGTATACAACGTCAAGCTCGGTAGGGACGAAGCGGTTCAAGTCTTGTTACCCGATGCGGATCTCACTTGTCTCCAAAATCGGCGGAACATCTTCTTCTACCCCACCAAGGACCGCCTCTACAACCCGGCCATAGACCCACCCATTGGAATAGTTCACAAGGAAAAGGCCAAGAAGGATAGGAACAAGAGGACAAGCACAACCGAAGACTGTCTTAGTTCCGAAGATGAAGGCGCTAGTCCATCACATCCTATGCCTATTTACGGAAGTGAGCGGTATCATTTCAAGCCTTTTGATGGAGCGATGGGGGACGACGCCACTAGACACGCGCACCACCAAACACGACTCCTCCAAAGGTGGTGCAAGTGGCAAGACTTGACAATGAGAAAGATGGCGAAGACGATCAAGAGCTTGAAGAAGACGGTCAAGGAGCTTAAGGCAAAGAGTTCTTGCAACGGCCCAAGAGGGACAAGAGACATAACGCACCATGAGATTGGCGAGACCTCTACACCGTTGGGCCAAGACTTCACAATGCAAGCTGGCGAAATGATGGTCCACGAAGGGACAAGTTGTTCATTGGCTCGAGAGGAGAAAGCGGCCAAGAGTAAAGCCATGCAGTCACCATCTCCTTGCTCTAGCAATCCATCCTATTCTTTGGGGTCTTCCTCCTCATCTCAGCGTTCAGTCAACCGCACCACAAGGATTTTGTACCGATCGACTTGTGCCGACCCAGACTCGATCGGTACAACCCCTTTTGCGCAATCAAATCCAGACCTAACCGGATCAACACCCGGTTTGTTCCGGGTTGATCCGGTTCGCCACTGTTCACTATAAATATTTTAAACCTAATTTTATTTGATCCAAGTTTTTCTCTAAGCTAAAAACACTCCCTTTTAGGGTTTTAAGTGATTTGTAAGAGATACCTTCTTGTTTTATGCAATTTAAGTTTGGATCCTTTAATTTCTATCATCTATCTCTTCTTTCTTAATCATCTAATCATCTAATCATGAGATTTAACATGTTTTTCATAGGATTTGTTGGGTTTTCCATGATTAGTGAGTAGTCTCTTAGGATCTTGGGATGAGGTAGATTTAGGGTGATCCAATGGTTGATTCATGATGTTTAGGGGTAGAGTTACCAATTTCCCTTCTTGCTAAGTGTGCTTAATGCTAGATTAGGTTATAGATAATCAATCTAGACTTTAGGGAATTTCACATCCACAAGGTGTTTGATGAAATTCTCCAAAGAACTTAGTAAGAAATAAACATTCCTAGCCTACGAGAGTAGTTGTCTAGGGTGTTTATAGGTTGATTTGAAAGTTTAATTCAATGCTTGCTAATCATTCTATCACAAATGATAATTTATTCTTGATTTAGTGATTAGCAAAGTGATTAGTACCTTGAGAGAGGATTAGTCATAATTAGCGATCTTAACCTAGGGATTAGCATTGTTTGAATATTGAACATCATGAATTAACTATGGGATCATCTTATTTCCATAACCTCATCCTCGGATTCGCCTTTTAATTTTGCATTTAACCTCGTTTTAATATTGATAGTTCTTGTTTCTTGTTCAATTTGAATTAGATTGCTAGAATTAATTCCAAAACCAAATCATATTTGCTTAACTTGAATAGTTCTATGTATTCTTGGTGTTTTGAATCAAAACCCATTTGGATTGATCCTCAAATACTACAATGATATAAGTAGAGTTTGAGTAATTGATTAGTAAAAATTCTATTATCAGTTATGGCTGGAATCATTTATGCTATTTACATTGTATCTTATTAGATTAGGAAAGTAGGTTAAATCACTGTCAAGTGGTTGAAAAAAGGCTCTCAAATAGTGAAAAGTGAGAAAAAGTAGAGATCGCATTATTGAGCATCGGATTCCGGTTTTTTCATCGGATCTTCCTCAGATCCAGCTGTTTTCATCATCATGGAGCCACCTCCGCTGCCGCAGGATCAGCCACCATCCCTGCCTGAAGGTCCGCCCTCGTTGCAGTTGGAGTGTCCCCAGGATTTGCCACCAAAGATTCATGTCTCCTCACCTGTGAAGGGACCAACTCGTTCTGGTTCTCGGAGTAATGATGTGTGGCTCTCGCCGGCGAAGGAAAGATCCTCTTCGTTGCAGCCAGAGGTCTCGATCTGCAATGGTGTAGCAGAGATATCCATTCCAGCAGAATTGATCGATGATGTGATTCCCTTATGGCAGAGTTTCGTAGTGGGGTATTTTATTGGTGACTTATCTCATGTGGGTTTAATCCACGCAACAGTCAACCATCTTTGGGCAACATCGGAAAAATCTCAAAAGATAGATGTGCAGATTCTGAACAAGTCCACGGTTCTGTTTCGGATTGAAAATCCACGGACTAGGGAGCGAGTCTTGAAGATGAGATATTGGCACGTTGCAGACATACCGCTGGTCGTCAATGTATGGAGCCCGGACACGGCTAATGCTCCCCCGGATCTCTCAGTGATGCCGATGTGGGTTGATTTTAAGGGAGTTCCCGGTTATCTGTTCTCACACCAAGGCCTGAAGTTTCTTTCACGTACCACATGACAGTTTGTAAAGCTACACCCATCCACGGAAAGGTGTACGAGGTTAGATGTGGCAAGGGCTCTAGTAGAAGTGAATTTTCAAAATCCACTAACGGATAAAATCAAATTCAAGAACGCTCAAGGGGATGACGTGATTATAGAAGTGAGCTACCCCTGGTTGCCCCCTCGCTGCAACTCTTGTCTCAATTGGGGACATATTGAGAAATTCTGTACGGTGGGGAAGAAAGAATCCATTAGGTCATGGGATAACGAGGAAGGGCACAATGAAAGGATCTCAAATAGAACTGATCTCGGTAATGTGACAGAGGTTGTCTCTGTCCAGGAGATTGCACAGAAACTTATGCAGGATCTAGAGAAGGCGTCCCCATTCAATGCAGAAACCCAAAATGCACCGGAAGTAGAAACCGTGATGGAGAAGCTAGACGTAACAGAACAAAGTGCCTTAGTTGAAACCGAGTGGACCACGGTGAGAAGACCAGTCTCGCCTACCAGAAAACAAGATACAAAATTATGCAACATCTCATCGAGTGGATTCGATGTATTAGCTAACATCTCGGAAGGCGACCAAGTGGAGAATGATAAAGCAAAGAAAACAGAGGAGGCTCTTGAAGAGGGGGAAGTGGTTTGCTCCGATGGAGAAGCGGAGGAGGAGGAAGGAAAATCAACCAAGCCTAATACCATAGCTGAGAAATCAAAAGCTCCAAAAGCAAACTCACGAGAAAGGTCAGGTCGTAGCCGCTCCAGGGGCCCCCCGAAACCAATTACGACACGCAAGGAGATTGAAGCCCAAAACTCGAAAAAGGCTTCCTCAAGGAAGCTATGACATCGTTCTTCGCATGGAACACGCGGGGGTTCAATAAGCCCCGAAAACATGACGCAGCTCATAGATGGATACAAGCTTTGAAACCGTCCTTTGGATGTTTTATGGAAACAAGGGTGCAGGAAGAATCTTCAAAACAATTACGATTCAAAACAAGGGTGCAGGATGCATGACGAATTACGATTACAATAGGCTGGGACGTATATGGATTGGTTGGTCTTTGGAGGTGGAGATAACACCAATTTGCAGAAGCTCTCAACATATCACTTGTTCAGGCACAATCGTCAAGACGGGAAGTCGTCTTTTGTGCACTTTTGTCTATGCTTCTAATTTCATAGCGGAGAGACGAGCTCTTTGGTATGACCTTTGCAACCTAAGGATGTCTCTACAACAAGTGCCGCTGCCGTGGGTCATAATAGGCGATTTCAACGAAATTTTGTCCATTACGGAACACTCTCGGCACTTCGACTATGCGACGAGATCATCGGGGATGTCGGATTTTCAGAATGCAGTATCGTTCTGCGAGGTAACAGACATCACTTCTTCTGGTTCTGGATTCACGTGGATTAATAATCAAGAGGCTAATCCAATTGGAAAGAAACTAGATCGCGCTCTTATTAATTCTGAATGGCTAACACAGTTTCCAAACTCATACGCATCCTTTGAGGCAGGTGGGATAGCAGACCATTTGAGATGTGTTGTTCATTTAGAAAGCATCACGACAAATCGCAGAAAACCATTTCGTTTCTTTAATTTCATGGCAGGCCACAATCTGTTTCAAGCTACGGTGCACGACAGTTGGACAGCATCTCCACAACTATACCACTCAAGAGTTGCGTTATCTCTACTCCACCAAAAACTCAAGCGGCTCAAGCAACCTCTTCGCGAGCTCAACAAAACCCAGTTCGGAGACCTTCCGAGGCGAACTGCAGACGCCTACTCTCACCTCTGTACAGCCCAAAACAGAGCATTTGACAGGCCTACACCGGAGAATCTGGCCGCGATAACAGAAGCGTCAGAACGGTGGAATAAACTTGCGGGTATGGAAGAAGAGTTATTTAAACAAAAATCTCGAGTAAGATGGCTCAGTTTGGGAGATCAGAATACTAAATATTTTCACCTAGTGGCGCAAGCTAGAGCAGCGAGAAAAGCAATAAGAAAACTGAGGACAGAAACAGGGGAGGAAATCACGGATCCAGTTGCGATCAAAACAGAAGCGGCATATTACTTTCGAAAAATTCTCCAACACAACGTAACAGATTTTGAATGTGATTACCGGGATTTCATATCAACGGTTCTTCATCAACGATGTACGCCGGGAGCAGCGGTAAACCTGGTCGCTTCTGTTTCAGGAGAAGAGATTAAGCAAACTCTTTTTTCTATGCCCTCCGACAAAGCTTCAGGTCCAGATGGTTTCACAAAGGAGTTCTTTGTGGCAGCGTGGGGAATAATTGGCAAAGATTTTATTGTAGCAACGCAATAATTCTTCATATATGGTTTCATGCCCAAGTCAATCAACGCCACTATTTTGTCTTTGATCCCCAAGAGACAAGATGACTCTTGCTCATCAATGAAGGACTACCGACCTGTAGCTTGCTGCAACATGGTATACAAGGTCATTTCTAAAATTCTGGCCAATCGTTTGAATCGTGTTTTACCGGAGTTGATAGAACCAAACCAAAGCGCATTCATCAAGGGTCGGCTTTTACTTGAAAATGTGTTGCTGGCTTCGGAGCTTGTTAAAGACTACCACATGGATTCAATCACCCCTAGAAGCGCCATTAAGTTCAATATTTCAAAGGCTTTCGATACAGTGGAGTGGCCTTTCATTATGGATGTATTTTGAGCTATGCATTTCCCGGAAATGTTCATTAACTGGATTTTTCTATGTATCTCTACAGCATCATTCTCGGTGGCTGTAAATGGTGAACTAGAGGGGTTTTTTGGCAGCACCCGCGGTATTCGGCAAGGTTGCTCCCTATCACCATACATATTTGCCATGGTAAAAAATGTCCTCTCTCTCATGCTAAACCATACAGCAGAAGATGGCATAATCGGCACCCATCCTAGGTGAAAACTCGTCCGCGTTACTCATTTGAGTTTCGCCGATGACATCTTAGTATTCACGGATGGTTCAACTACTGCATTACGGGAAACGATGAGGGTGCTTGAGGATTTTGCAAGTATCTCGGGGCTTCGTATCAATGTAAGCAAATTGGTTATGTTTGTTGGTGGAAGAGATAAGGATAGTATTATACCAACCGCGACTGAGCTGGGGATACCCATTGGCGTGCTGCCCATAAGATACTTGGGGCTACCACTAATGACAAAAACAATGACAAAACATGACTACGCCCCTCTGATTGACAGAATAAAATCGCAAATGCTTTCTTGGACGAGCAAACAGTTATCATATGCGGGACGTCTTCAACTCATCGTTTCGGTAATTAATAGTATCTCAAACTTCTGGTGCTCGGCTTTCAGACTTCCTTCTAGCTGTATTGATGAAATCGAGAGCTTATGTGGAGCGTTTCTCTGGTCGGGAAATCCAAACACAACATCAGGTGCTAAAGTCTCATGGAAGGCTGTGTGTAAACCGAAATCAGAAGGTGGTCTTGGTATTCGTCGCCTTCGGGATGTCTCTCGTTTTTTCTCCTTGAGCTTGAGTTGGAGGTTGTTCTCGCTTTCGGGATCTCTTTGGGTTGCTTGGACAAAACGAAACCTTATGAAGAATTGCTCCTTTTGGACAACGCCGGACAAAACTATAGGCTCATGGATTTGGCGAAAGCTTTTGAAACTACGGGAGGTAGCTATAGCATTTATCAAAGGTATGGTTAGGAATGGGGAGTTGATTTCTTTCTGGTTTGATTCTTGGTTGCCGCAGGGAAGACTTATCGATATTATGGGGGAAGCGGGACCTCGGGTTGTGGGTGTTCCTCTTGCAGCAACGGTAAGGGAGGCAGTCGGGCCTCAAGGATGGAAGATGCGCCGAACTAGGCTGAGGTGCTACGACAACATTCTCGCTCAAATAAGAGATCACCCACTCCCTAGTGCTGATCTGGGGGCGGACTTCTACCTTTGGAGACATGATAATGGCGACTACAAAGACCTCTTCTCATCGCACCATACATGGAACCAGATAAGAGTGCATTACCCGGAGGTTCAATGGTGGAAGCTAGTATGGTTTAGCCAGGGTATTCCTAGGTGCAGATTCATCACTTGGCTGGCCATGCTCAATCGTCTATCCACCGGGGATCGAATGCGTAGATGGGGAGCAACTCAGCCATGCATTTTGTGCAGGGAACCTGTTGAAACGAGAGATCACATTTTCTATGCTTGTCCGTACTCATTCACAGTTTGGTCGGAGATCTCGGGAAGACTCTTGGATCACCAGCTAAGCCCAGACTGGGAGGAAACAATTCGAAATTTAATTTCTCAACAGGGAGATCGACTTCATCAAATCCTTATTCGGTTGTGCCTCCAAGTCACCATCTACTCGATTTGGAGAGAGCGAAATTCGAGGATCCACCACACGTCTTACAACACTGTACCGCAAATTGTAAGGTTGATTGAGAAGCTCATTTGTAATAGGATTAACTCACTTCATTACTACTCCAATCGTCATCTTCATGACCTCCTCCAGCGTTGGTTTGCGGTATCTCCTAGGTGATACTTTCTTTCTTTCTTTCTTCTTTCTTTTTTAGTAAGATCGTTCTTGGCTGTATTTCTGGTTGTCTAATCTTTTTTATGTTTAAAAATGTTCAAGCCCTGTACATATTCTTTTTTCTTTTCGATTGATCAATAAATTTAACATTCAATCAAAAAAAAGAAAGTAGGTTAAATCGTTTCTGTATATATATGAATGTAAATCCCTTTTATGAAAGATATAGAAAATCCTTTTCACATAGCCTCCTTCCATACTTTGTCATCATCCATGTGATAAGAATATCCAAACAACATCGTTAACGAGAAACTAATCTAGTTTTAAACTAGAAACCAATCTAGTTTATGATATCAACGGACGCATTAGAACGTCGATAGTATTAATTTTGTCGGTTGATTCTTCGAGGATCCATATAAAACTAGTTTCTTAAGATCAGTGATTTGATGATATACTAATAACAAAGAAATAGGAGAAACCTCTCAACATTATTAATCTAATATTAAAACGAAATAAATCATAAAGTCTAAAAGCCATATTTATTTTTAATAACCTAAAACCCCTAAAACCCCTAAAATGAAAAATAAATCTTAAATAAAGTAAGATAACTGCTAAAATATAGAAAATTATTACAATCAAATAATATACAATTTCTGTTATTAAACGCTTGCATCACACAATAGTAGAGTTCATGACTTGCTAGAAATATCAGCTTAGTAGAACGTAAATTAGAATAACGTTGTTGTTTCTCTTGAAATCATATTGCAAGCTCTATCTTAGAAACTTATTCTTATCTTCTTGCATGAGTTTAAAAATCATCCAATTGTATCAGACACTCCAGCATATTCAAATTCGTCAATAGAGTTCTAACCAACTCATATCAACATCACACTCACAAGGTCACGGTTTATTATTTAATTTCAAAGAAATGACAATAAGAACTCTAAGTGGACTACATATAAGACAGTGGTTAAAGATGACTAACAATTTGGCCCGGTCTAATTTTATAAAATATAAACTTTTGACAAGATCCGTATCCAAATTATAATTTCGAACGACCCTTAATTTTCTAATCTATGCAAAAAGTAAGTGGAAATCTAATACTCCCATTTTGTTTTCCCACACATATATAATTGTATCGAATTTATTTCAAAGTATCTTTCATGTTTTGTTTTGTTGCCTTGATGATCTACATATCACATGTCACTCATGGAAAAGGAGGTAACATCCATTTTCAATTTTTTTTTTTTCGGTTTTTGCGTATACGGTCACTTTGTGAAAATATTGTTTGTGTATTAGTACTTTACAAAAACTGGAAAAATAAGTAACATTTTGTATACTGTTCACGCGTTGACTTTCCAGTCGTACCCCTATATAGTACCGTGCGAATAAACGGTGTACAATATACGAACCAATAACAAGCAGGGGCAAAATCGTTTTTTTTCAAAGTGTTACTTAATTTTTCAAAATTTGGAAAATGTTAGATCTCAAATTATGTTTTGATTAAGTGACATTGCATGCAAATACTCCTTTTTTTTTTGTCAACCCGACTGATGATTCTAGCGGAGATAGAGAAATTTACAAAGTAAGAATCAATAGACATTACTCTAGCAGAACTGACTAAACAGTATGTCCAAACATTTAAACTACATGGAGCTAGAAAAGTAGAAACTAAGAAAACATTTTCCTAAAGAGTCATAAACTCGTCTAAAGAATTTAAGAATGACGGAGATTAATGTAATCTTCTGATGATCCAAAAGGACATAGCCCCCACACAAACACCTCTAAATTTGAATGAAGAGGAGAGGAGACTGCTACGTTGATTTCGCGCTCATTAAAACAACATGTGCATCCACGAAAAAAAAAAATCCTAGCACCACCAATCCAACCCAAACTAGATGAGGCCTCAAAAGCCTTTCATGAACCGTCTATTAGGTATTTATGAGCATCATAATCTCGTAAAATTTAACCTAACTTGAATCTCACTCATTTAACAACCTTTTGTAATAATAACAAACTTATTAAATACTTAATTAATGTATGAAAAATTATTTATTAAAAATCAAACAAGAACTTGAAACGTCTTAGCAAATAAAACAATTTTTAAATCTTGATAGAATAACCGGAGAAGTATCATTTGAAAATTCTTATTAAATCTACCAGCCTCGACACTTCCCCCCCACCCCCTTATTGGTCATTTTTTTTAATTAATACTACTTCATTAATATTTACTTCTTCTCCTTTTTTGATCGAACATTAATATTTCCTATTACATGATATATATCTACATAAATTAGTAAAAGAAATAGTTACAACATTTATCGAATGATTAAATGTATATACTATATATATTAGATATGTAATTCACGCAACATTATCGTAGTAAAAAAATAAAAATTTATCGTAGCTTTTTTTGTGTGTTAAATCTTTTAGTTTGTTAAATATCTAGATGTGTTTTACCATAACGATTTGTATCAATGTGATAGAGTGATAGATAAGAAGTATGAAAAGGTAACATTGTCATGTCGACACGTTAGCCCCCTTTATTAATTCTAAAAAAAAATCATTTATTAATTTAATTAATTACACAAAATTAAAAAGGGAAAATAAATGACTAAAAGCGTGTTTCGTGGCTTTCTCCGCGACGTCGCCGCCGGAAAACCCATCCGAATTGGCGGTGAGCACGGATCGGCGAGGACGGTGAGTAAAGAATCGCCGATGAGCATCAGAGCGGCGCATCGAAGTGGAGCGGCGCATCGAAGCGGAGCGGCGAGGATGGGAGCGATGAGCACAAAACCGGCGGTGAACATCGGAACTGGATCTAAAAAAAAGAGTTAGATTTGAACAAGATGAGGAGCAGGAGGAGAAGAAGAGAAGGAAGGAGACGGCGTGGAGAAGAATAAGTGGAGGAAGGAGCGGCGAGGACGGGATCGGTGAGCACATAACCGACGGTGAGCGGTGAGCACATAACTCACCGCGACGCGTCAATTCAACCACTCCTCTTGCGTCGTCGAGTGCGGAAGAATGCCAGGGAGAGGAGGAGAAGATGTTGTTGACGGCGGCGAGATCTAAAAATAAGCGGATTAGATTTGAAGAAGAAGAGGGAGAAGACGAGGAAGGAGAAGAGATTAGCCAATTGTTTAAGAGAAAAAAATATATATTTGTGTCCGTTAGATCTAATCTTATCAACGGTGGAGGATAAAATAATTTTTTATCCTCGTGTTAATGTAGTAACCAATGAGAAGTCAGTCTCTTTTTAAACGGTTATTTGTATATTATTTGTAAGTGTTTGATTTTTTGTATATTATTTGATGTTTATGTGTAAGAGTTTACAATTTAAGATTTAGAGTTTATGATTAAGGGTTAGAGGTATAGGGTTTAGGGTTTAGGGTTAAGGGTTTGTGTTTGGGGTTTAGAATTTATGATTTATAAAATGATTATATTTAAAAATATCTAATATATAATATTTAAAGAGAGAAGTATCTACTATATAAAATTTGTTTTAGTTGACAATTTTGTGAAAGATTCATTCATTGGTTAGTCTCATGCTCTTGAAAATCGGAGAGATAGTCATCGTTGACCAAAACATTTGAGAAAAAACAAAGGAAAATATCAAAGATAAGTCATCAAATATATACGATTTCAAACAAAATAAACATGGGTTCAATGGACTAAATATTCACAACTAAAGAAATTGAAGACTATTCATAAGGAGTAAGATGAAGTACAAACTTTCAACATGGACAGAAACAGCAATGGAAACACACTTTCAACTACTTTTTAATAATAATCAATACAAACGATATTTCGTTAAGTTGAGATTTGGGATCATTAGATTTACTGCGAGACAAAAATATTACATAGTCGTAAATAAACCATTGGATTTGGCAGCCCGACCTATATAAAGTAAAGTTTCCAATAACTGAACAAAGTCAAAGAAAAAAGGTCATGAAACAAAACAAGCAAATAAAAATACATAATTAAAAAAACATATAACTACAAAATAGTTTAAAATTAAAATACCCACGCATTAGCGCGGGTTCTCACCTAGTAGTAAATAAAAAGAAAAGAAGCGTCCATGGTTCCCATGAATTGACAGCACAACGACCGCCACAAATCCTTGTTTTCGGTCTCACCTTAAAGGACGAGGGGTGAGTATATAGGGAAATACTCAGCGAGGACGTGCTTTTGGAGCACACATGATTCTTAGACACATCATTTGAAATAGCAAAACGAGTATACAAAATATAGACACTAGACACACGCAAACATCCTACATAACATGTCTAGCATTACTATAAAATAATTCAAATATCCCTAATTGAAATCATTCATTTCACGACATACAACCTAACAAGTCTACTTCACATTCCCAAGGAACCCCTTGTCCAAGATACTCATCCTGGTGCCACCGCCCACTTCAGGGTTTTACTATGGCTCGTCAGCCCTTTCTCGATCACTACAACTTCACAATATTCAGTCCCTCGTTGTAGGCCGTTAAACAATATTGTAAACAACAGTCGCAACCGTGTCTACATCGGTTCAAACAATGAATACTAGCACACCTAACAATTGGATACTTCATAACCATAACATCAAGTTTCACAATTATTCATTTTTGCAATCAACATCAAACACTAATCATATCTAATCCCTATATCAAGCGCACACATGATCCTAGTTCAACTAATGCATCTTAGGAATCCACAAACCAGTCCTCACCTGAATTCTCGACAAAAATCTAAATATGGAGAATAGCGGTTGAAGATCCACAACTGCGTTACAAACAAAATGATTAACTAGGTTTTCCAGATTTTCCAGGTTTGGATTGATTCTTGGCCGAGAAGATAAGTCTGTAACTTTCGCGTTATACCTTAGAATCGAAATCGAGAAGTTGATCTGAAAGATGGATGCAAGATCTTCACAACGGTATGTAGATCGCAATTTGGTTCCTTCTGGTTCGATGGGAAAACGGCTCACAAAACAACTCTGGGAAACTGTGAAAAATCAGATATGAACAGAATTCTGGGTTTAGAAGAAAACAGTGATTTTCGCTCAACTTGTAGATCAGATTGCGGATGGAGTTTACCTCGGAATGACGATCGTTCAACTCCTATGGCTTCCTTGCAATGAAATCTTTCCAGGGGTGTGTGAATCGCCTCCTAACTCCTTCTGGACCGATCGCAAACGTCCCGACAAGAGGCTCGCTCGGAACTGTTTCTGCACAGCTTCTTCTTCTTTGTCTACTCTTTCTCTTCTTCCTCTTTTTTCTTACTTCCCTTCTTCTCTCTCCCTTCTTCTTCTTTTATACAGAGGAGTTAGTGTGTAGGGGTTGGTGGGTCTTGGTAGTGGAGAGTAGTGGAGGAGGTGAGTGGAAAGGTGAGTGGAGTGGTGAGTGGAGGTAGTGGACAAGGTGAGTGGAGTGGTGAGTGGAGGTAGTGGATAAGGTGTGGATGTCACAATTCTCCCCCACTACAAAAGAATTCGTCCCCGAATTCAATTCCATCAACTGTTGTTCGCTCTCGCACTTAAAGAGCTCGGGGTAATCCTTCGCCATTTTTCGTTCCGACTCCCATGTTTCCTCTTGTATATCGTTTTTCTTCCAGTATACAAGCACTTCCCTTATAGTTCTCCCATTCTTCACCGTTTCTCTCCTACTTAGAATTTCCAAAGGTTCGACCCGAACTGAGACATTCTTTTCCAGACTCTCTGGTGGTTGGGAGATAATCAATTCTGGTCCTCTAATTGCCTTTCGTAATACCGATATGTGGAACACGTCATGGAGTGATTTTAATTCTTTGGGTAGGTCCAAACGGTATGCCACATTTCTAATCCTCTCTATAATTTGATATGGTCCAAGGTATCTTGGCTTAAGCTTTTTTAACTTCCGGTTCTTATCTGCATTTCCTCGAAATGTTCTCATCTTTAGGTATACCGCATCGCCAACTCAAAATTCCAGATCTCTTCTCCTTTTATCCGCCCAACTCTTCTGACGATCGTGAGCCTCTTTCAACCTTCCTCTCAATAGCTCCATTTGCTCTACCGTTTCCTAAACCATTTCTGGCTCTAAGTCCCGACTTTCCCTTACTTCGGTCCAACACAAGGGTGTGCGGCATGGCCGTCCATAAAGAACCTCATAGAGTGCCATCCCAATGCTCGCATGGTAACTATTATTGTAGGCAAATTCTGCCAACGGTAAATAACGTAACCAGCTCATTTCCCAGTCTAGTACGCATGCTCGCAACATATCTTCTAGTGTTTGGATGGTGTGTTCTGATTGCCCATACGTCTGTGGGTGATAAGCTGTACTCAAATGATCCTTAATTAGTCCCTAGCGCCTTCTGAAAATGCTTGCCAAAACTTCGATGTTAATCTTGGATCTCGATCCGAAACAAAACTCACAGGTACCTCATGCAACTTCACAATCTCTTCTAGGTATATCTCCGCCAAACGATCCACACCAAATGTCATTTTAATGGCCAAAAAGTGAGCTGATTTTGTCAGTCTGTCCACAATTACCCAAACTACATCCAAGCCTCCAGTCGTCTTCGGTAACCCGCAGACAAAATCCATAGTGACCATATCCCATTTCCATTGGGGTAGAGGTAGCCCTTGCAATAACCCACCTGGAAATCCGCGCTCTGCTTTAACCAGTTGGCATATCTCACACTTGACTACATAAGATTCCACTTCCTTTTTTCATATAACTCCAATGATAAAACCGTTTCAAGTCTCGGTACATCTTTGTGCGCCATGGATGTATGGAGAAACGTGACTGGTGAGCTTGTTCTAAGATCTCGTCTTTTAGGCCCCTGACATCGGTGATGAAGACATCGAGTCAACAACTGAAGTCATACAAGTACCACTTGTGCCAAGTGGAACAGTGACTAGAACTAGGAGCAGGAACATGGAAAAGAAGTTCAACATGTTCATGGACCAGCTCGGATCAAAAGGTTTCTTCAAGACGGACACTAGGACGCTACGCCCGTTAGCAAGCAGTTATTGGGCCGACTCTTTCAAGCAGGATCCACTCATGATCCAGGACGATCCAGAAGGCGAGCTACATATGGATTTGAAGCTCTTTGAGTCTAGTTTCCAGAACATCGGAGATCAGTCCAAGACTCTTCACCATTCGGACCAGAGCGTCCAAACACTGAAGACATATCGGCTGGATCCTTTGTGGGCCGATAACACTAAGTGGCCACTTATCAAGCCTAGGCTCGTGGTTCACTTATCTAAGGTCGACTTCACTTCACCAGAGACGGCTTAGGCCCAAGGAAGGTCATTAATTGGGTTTGTAAGTCGTTTGATGCTCTTTTCCCAATCTTCGTTTTTGTCCCACTAGGTTTTGCGAAGATGGGTTTTTAACGAGGCCAAACGACTTGGAATATCATTGGCCCAAATAGCACACGAGGCCTCTCTTCTTTTTTCCCTTAGTCTTTTTCGTTTTGTTTCTTTTGTAAACGGGCCTAAATTGTTTAAGGACCCGTCTTGCTATTTTGTTGCTTTCTTTGTTTTTCCATTTGGCGTGTTTTCTTTAAAAACCCTAAGGCCTTGGTCTTTGTCTTTCACGCAGAAAATAAGAATTTTCCTTTCAAATTTTTGTTCTTCACAAAAACGTTTCTTTTCTCTAGATCGTGAGCGAGTCCGATCCTTAGGGAAAACCCCTTGAAGTATCAAGAGACCGTCGCATCTCTTGTGGTTCTCAACATCTCACCAACGCCTTCCACCTTATCCAGTTGCAAGTAGAGAGAGACCTTAGTCCAGCTACTTCAACAACCCTCTCGGCCAAGATCTAATCATCCTCGTCCAAGGAGGCTCGACCATCGACCCATAGGCCGACCCGTTCAGCCAAGGACTCGGTGTGACGGTTTGAGCGTGCATCATTTTGGTATCAGAGCTTCAAAAGCTCCTGAATCAAAGGTGTTTTCGTTCCTTATCTCTTTTAATTTTATGTACTTGTTTTGTTCTTGTTTAGGTTGTTAGTTCAAAAAAAAAACAAAAAAAAAGAGAGAAACTAGGGTTCGTGAATCGTGTCTGAGTGTTAGCATCGATCGATACCATAGGAGCATCGATCGATACCATAGGAGCATCGATCGATACCGTAGGAACATTGATCGATACCATAGGTCTGCATGTTAGCATCGATCAATACCGTATGAACATCGATCGGCACCATAAGTCTGAGTGTTAGCATCGATCGATACCATAAGTCTGAGTGTTGGCATCGATCGATACCATAGGTCTGAGTGTTAGCATCGATCGATTTAAGTGAAATTTTCTCTTATTTTTCTTCGTCTTTGTCGATTTGTTTGCTGGAATCCATTGATACACTTTTGAAATTTGTGTGCAAGGAACTATGGAGAACAATGGAGCTCCCCAAGATCCCAACGCTCTCCTCCTACAAGCCATCACGGCCATGCAACAACAACTACAAAGAGTGGTACAAAGGCTCGACCACATGGAGCAGCCTCAAGCCAATCCCCAACAGAGACCTCATCCACGTGTTAATGGCTATGGCGAAGACCTAGACGCCAACCCGAAGGAAGATCAACCACGGGTGAGAAGAAGGGGTCCAAGGCAAGACGACTTAGGAGAGGCAGAATGTGACTTACCACGACACCAACACTCTCATGACATGAAGCTTAAGGCACCTACGTTTGCTGGGAAAGTTGATCCCGAGGCTTACTTGGAATGGGAGCAACGCATGGAGCATATTTTTGCGTACTACGACTACAACGAGCAGAGAAGGCTAGCTTTGGCCGTTGCTCAACTCACTGACCATGCTCTCTCATGGTGGGATCGTGAGGTAGCTGACAGGAGAAGGAGTCGTTCACCTCAGGTCGATACTTGGCGAGAGATGAGACAGCTCATGAAGAAGAGATACGTTCCGAGCTACTATCATCGAGATCTTCAAAAGAGGTTCCGACAATTGAGCCAAGGCACCAGGGGTGTAGAGGAATATTTTGAGGGGTTTGAGCACCTCAGGAACCGCCTGGAGCTAGATGAGGACACTGAGACACTCATGGCTCAGTTCTTAGACGGACTCAACGAGCGGCTAAGTCACAAAGTAGAGAAGCTTCCGTACCATGACTTGAAGGACATCTTGCACCATGCCATTCAAGCTGAACAGCACTTAAAGAAGAAGTCCTATGCTACTGGAAGAACAAGGAGTAGCCCAGCATGGGACCAGAACCGAGCCAAGACCCAAACTCCAACCAGCTTTCCATCTAAGGCCGCAGAGAAGGGAAAGTCGGTAGCCATCGACCCTAGGTTCACTACTAAGGCATCTGAGCCTAATTAAGGTAAGTTTTCTACTCCTGGTACTTCTAGAACTCCTGATATAACATGTTTTAAGTGCAAGGGTAGAGGACACATGGCTAGAGAATGCCCAAATCTCCGAGTTATGATCATGTTGGATTCGGGCGAGTACGAGTCTCAAGATGAGGCTGACACTGAGATGGCTGAAGCAGCTACTGAAGAGGTGGATTGTGAGGCTGAATATGGTGAGTCTCTGGTCATAAGGCGGGCTTTGAACCTCACGGTTCATCCCGACGAGACAACTCAAAGAGACAACATCTTTCATACAAGATGTTCCATCCGAGGCAAGGTATGTAACTTGGTAATAGATGGGGGGTCATGTACCAATGTAGCAAGTGACTACATGGTCACTAAGCTCTGCCTCGAACGAACTAAACACCCTCACCCATATAAGCTAAGATGGTTAAATGATAAGGCTGAATTGCGCGTAACGGACCAAGTGCTTGTACCATTCAATGTGGGCAAGTACTCGGATGAGTTTGTGTGTGATGTTGTTCCTATGCAAGCTGGCCATCTTCTTCTTGGTAGACCCTGGCAGTTTGACAAGGACGCCATTCACCATGGCCGTAGTAACATGTATTCATTTGTCCATGATAAAAAAAAGTATAATTTGACGCCTCTTACACCTACTCAAGTGCACGACCTACAAGTTAAGATGCTAAAAGAAAAAGAAATTTCGACCAGGAACAACTTGTTAATTAAGCCTAGTTATATTTCTAAGGCAATCACTTGCAAAGAACCGGTATTACTAATGATCTTCAAGGAAGCTTTGAGTGCAGGTTCTAGTGCGTTGGAGCAACAACTTCCTACTGAGATTACTCAACTCTTGAATCGATTTTATGATGTTTTCCCTGATGAGATACCTCCTGGCTTACCTCCCATACGAGGAATAGAGGACAAGATCGATTTCGTGCCCGGAGCCCCATTGCCCAATCGAGCCGCGTACCGCGTTAACCCGGAAGAGGCCAAGGAGCTAGAAAAGCAAGTGAGGGAACTTATGGACAAGGGCTATGTTCGTGAGAGCCTTAGTCCATGTGCCGTTCCAGTCCTTTTGGTGCCAAAGAAGGATGGAACGTGGAGGATGTGTGTGGATTGTCGCGCGATCAACAACATAACGATCAAATACCGAGGTTAGATGATATGCTTGATGAGCTCTCTGGTTCTAATTTGTTTTCTAAGATTGACCTCAAGAGTGGATACCATAAAGTTCGAATGAGAGAAGGTGACGAATGGAAGACGGCCTTCAAAACGAAGCAAGGCCTCTACGAGTGGCTAGTTATGCCGTTCGGGCTAACTAACGCGCCAAGCACCTTCATGAGGCTCATGAATGAGGTTCTAAGGCCCTACATCAGTAAGTTTGTAGTGGTATATTTGGATGATATAATCATTTATAGTCGAACTCTAGCTGAGCATGTAATTCATTTGGAACAAGTTCTTAAGATGCTTCAACGAGAAGGCCTTTATGCCAACTTGAAGTAGTGCACATTTTGCGCTAATGAACTTGTGTTTTCAGGCTTTATTGTGAGTTCACAGGGACTTAGAGTGGACCAGGAGAAGGTCCAAGCCATCCAAGAATGGCCCACACCAACGACCATTAGCCAAGTTCGTAGCTTCCACGGATTGGCTAGCTTTTACCGTCGGTTTGTGAAGGACTTTAGCACTCTTGCTGCACCTCTCACTGCCATCATCAAGAAGGACGTGGCATTCAAGTGGGGAGAAGCCCATGAAGAGGCCTTCAAAGGCCTAAAGGATCGTTTGACTCTTGCTCCCGTTTTAACTTTACCCGATTTCTCTAAAACTTTTGAAATTGAGTGTGATGCCTCAGGTTTAGGGATCGGTGCTGTGCTTACTCAAGGAGGCAAACCTGTTGCTTAATTCAGTGAGAAAATAAGTGGAGCCACGCTCAACTATCCTACATATGACAAGGAGCTCTACGCCTTAGTCCGAGCAATGGAGACGTGGCAGCATTATCTACTTTCGAAAGAGTGTGTCATCCACACAGACCATGAGACTTTGAAGCATCTTAGGGGTCAGACTAACCTCAAGAGAAGGCATGCTAAGTGGCTGGAGTTTATAGAGACGTTCCCCTATGTGATCAAGTACAAGAAGGGAAACGATAACGTGGTGGCCGATGCCCTATCTCGGAGACATGCGCTAATATCGACCATGGAAGTCAAGGTTCTTGGGTTTGAAATGATTATTCCATTATATGAATCTGATGTTGATTTTGCAAAGATATACAAGAACAATGGAAATGGAGCCCACGTTTCTTACTATGTCCATGATGGCTATCTTTTTAAAGATAAACGCCTATGCATCCCGCAATGTTCGTTAAGAGAGCTTATAGTCCGAGAAGCTCATAGAGGAAGCCTCATGGGTCATTTTGGCGTTGAGAAGACTCTTGCCATGCTGAAGGAGCACTTCTTTTGGCCACACCTTAAGAAGTCGGTCGAAACTTTATGTGCAAGATGTATCACTTGCAAGAAAGCCAAGTCTCGGGTTCACCCGCACGGTTTGTATCTTCCTTAACCGATTCCTACTTTACCATGGATTGATATTTCTATGGACTTTGTGCTAGGTTTGCCTAAGATATGGCACAAGGACTCCATCTTTGTCGTGGTGGATCGGTTCTCGAAGATGGCACACTTCATTCCATGTGCCAAGACAAACGATGTTACACAAACCGCGGACCTCTTTTTCAAGGAGGTTGTCCGACTACATGGAGTACCTAGGACGATCGTCTCGGATCGAGAGACCAAGTTCCTGAACCACTTTTGGAGAATCCTCTTGAAGAAGCTAGGAACCAAGCTGCTCTTCTCCACGACCTGCCATCCACAAACCGATGGCCAAACTGAAGTCGTTAACCGAACGCTTGGAACGTTGCTTCGAGCAACAATAGGGAGAAATCTTAAAACTTGGCTTGAAGCTTTACCTTTTTTCGAGTTTGCTTATAATAGAGCTGTGCATAGTGCTACTCATTTGTCCCCTTTTCAGGTTGCATATGGATTTAATCCACAGATGCCATTGGATCTTAACCCTCTACCTCAAACGGAATTTTTAAACCTCGACGGAGCCAAGAAGGCCGAGGAAGTGAAGAAGCTACACCAAGCGGTCAAAGACCAGCTGGAAAAGACCAATGCTCAACGTGTGAAGCAAGCCAACAAGGGCATGAAGCACGTATCCTTCGAAGTTGGAGAATGGGTGTGGTTGCACATGAGACCGGAGAGGTTCCCGGACCAACGCAAATCGAAGCTATCGCCTCGTGGAGACGGCCCATTCAAAATATTGGAGAAAATCAATGACAACGCCTACAAGCTAGAACTCCCAGGTGAGCTTAAGGTGTCTGCTACATTCAATGTTTCTGACTTAGCTCGTTTTGATGCAGGTGATGCCGTTTTGGGGTCAAAACCTCTTGAAGAGGGAGAGAGTGATGAGGACATCGAGTCAACGACCGAAGTCATACAAGTACCACTTGTGCCAAGTGGACCAGTGACTAGAACCAGGATCAGGAACATGGAAAAGAAGTTCAACATGTTCATGGACCAGCTCGGATCGAAAGGTTTCTTCAAGACGGACACTAGGCCGCTAAGCCCGTTAGCAAGCAGTTATTGGGCCGACTCTTTCAAGCAGGATCCACTCATGATCCAGAACGATCCAGAAGGCGAGACACATATGGGTTTGAATCTCTTTGAGTCTAGTTTCCAGAACATTAGAGATCAGTCCAAGACTCCTCACCATTCGGACCAAAACGTCCAAACACTGAAGACATATCGGCTTGATCCTTTGCGGGCCGATAACACTAAGTGGCCACTCATCAAGCCTAGGCTCATTTCCCACTTATCTAAGGTCGACTTCACTTCACCAGAGACGACTTAGGCCCAAGGAAGGTCATTAATTGGGTTTGTACGTCGTTTGGTGCTCTTTTCCCAATCTTCGTTTTTATCCCACTGTGTTTTGCGAAGATGAGTTTTTAACGAGGCCAAACGACTTGCAATATCATTGGCCCAATCAATGACTCTCTGTAAGCCCATGAAGACAAAAGCACACGAGGCCTCTCTTCTTTTTTCCGTTAGTCTTTTTCGTTTTGTTTCTTTTGTAAACGGGCCTAAATTGTTTAAAGACCCGTCTTGCTATTTTGTTGCTTTCTTTGTTTTTTCCTTTGGCGTGTTTTCTTTAAAAACCCTAAGGCCTTGGTCTTTGTCTTTCACGCAGACAATAAGAATTTTCCTTTCAAGTTTTTGTTCTTCACAAAAACGTTTCTTCTCTCTAGATCGTGAGCGAGTCCGATCCTTAGGGAAAACCCCTTGAAGTATCAAGAGACCGTCGCATCTCTTGTGGTTCTCAACATCCCACCAACGCCTTCCACCTTATCCAGTTGCAAGTAGAGAGAGACCTTAGTCCAGCTACTTCAACAACCCTCTCGGCCAAGATCTAATCATCCTCGGCCAAGGAGGCTCGACCGTCGACCCATAGGCCAACCCGTTCAGCCAAGGACTCGGTGTGACGGTTTGAGCGTGCATCAATCGGGGACACTTGCCCGATTACGGTATAAGATGGTTCCCTTTAATCGCTCGATGGTATCCAACAATCTCTTTGTCTACAACTTGTTGGAGAGCATCATCCTCCTTTTGTGCATCGCGTATCCTCCACAACAAATCCGCTCTACCCACAACTTCCAACCCGCAGTTCTCTTCGTTCTCGACGGTCATGACATTCAAACTAAGACAAGCCAGTTCGAAGGTCAATTCCTGAACATCTCTAGTACTAGATACATCGTTCCTCCTTCTACTTAAGGCCTCAGCTACCTGATTAGCCTTTCTGGGATAATAAGCGATGTCTACATCGTAATCTGCTAGTAATTCCACCCATCTTCTTTATCTTAAGTTCAATTCTCCTTGCGTGAAAATATACTTTAAGCTTTTGTGGTCTGTAAATATCTGGATCTTCTCCCCATACAGATACGAACGCCAGATCTTAGACGTAAAGACCACCATAGCTAATTCCAAATCATGAGTAAGGTAATTAGTCTCGTACTTCCTCAACTGCCTAGAGGCATACGCAATCACGTGATCCCTTTGCATGAGCACACAACCTAAACCCGTTCATGATGCATCCGTGTACACTACACATGGCTCCCCTAACCTTGGTAGTACCAACACCGGCGTTTTCATCAAGCGTTCCTTTAACTTTTGGAAACTCTTCTCACACTCCTCCGTCCATTCGAACTTAACATTCTTTCCCGTGAGTTGCGTCATTGGTTTGGATACGCTTGTAAACCCTTTCATGAACTTCCTATAGTACCCGACCAGGCCTAGGAAACTACGAATCTCAGTGGTATTCTTAGGTCTCCGCCAATCGGTAATTGCTGAAATTTTCTCGGGGTCCACAGCCACTCCGGCTTCCGAAACAATATGACCTAGAAAACCGATCTTTCTCTGCCAAAAACTGCACTTACTCAACTTTGCATACAACTTCTGCTCTCGTAACTTGCCCAACACGGTCCTGAGATGTTCAACATGCGTTTCAGGATCTTTCAAATATATCAGAATATCGTCGATGAATACGATCACAAACTTGTCCAAGTATTCCCGGAATACATTATTCATCAACTTCATGAATGTTGCAGGTGCGTTAGTCCGTCTGAAGGGCATCACCACAAACTCATAGTGCCCATAGCGCGTTCGAAAAGCTGTTCTCTTTACGTCCTCCTCAGCTATCGCAATCTGCTGGTAACCGGATGCTAAGTCTATCTTTGAAAACCACGAAGCTCCTTGTAACTGGTCCAATAGCTCCTCGATTCGTGGAAGCGGATACTTATTCTTGATTGGCACCTTGTTCAAGCCTCGATAGTCAATTCATAGTCTAAAACTCCCGTCCTTTTTCTTGACAAACAATACCAGTGCTCCCCATGGCGAACTGCTAGGTCTTACAAACCCTTTGTCCATAAGATCCTCCAATTGTTTTTAAGCTCTACCATCTCAGCAGGTGCCAACCGATAAGGAGCTCTCAAGATGGACGCTGACCCGGGTTCCAGCTCAATAGTGAAAGAATCTCTTCGTGCTAGTGGTGGTCCTCGTAGTGCCTCAAATACATCCACATACTCGGGTGCTATTGGAATAGTATCCAATGTTACCTATGTATCTTCCTTCTCCATAGAGATCGTTGCTAAGAACGCCTCACAACCTTTGCTAATTAGCTCTTCCGCCTTAATTATTGAAACCATAGGAACTCCACTTTGCTTTTTGACTCCTTGGTAAACCAGCTTTCCTTCAGCCTAAGTGAAGCTAAATTGAGCTCGGCGACAATCCAACACAGCGTGATGGCGCTTCAGCCATGTCATGCCCAATATGACCTCGTATCGGTTGAGTTGCGTGTCAATCAAATCTGCGAGTAATTCCACGCCTTATATTATCACTGGAACATTTTTCAAGATTCCTTCAGATATGATGTCCTTCGGTCCGGCGGTCTCGACTTTCCTTGCTTTCTTGACTAACTCGCCTTTGAATTCCCAACACTTTGTCAATTTAGGGCTCACAAATCCGTGCGTAGCTCCCGTATGAACAAAGTGTTAGATGCAATCCGTCCCACCAAAACCGATTCTACACGGTTTTCTATCTCTAAGCGACTCGATACCAAGAAGGACTTGCAGAAAATAAATAAGCATTTATTTGAGCAACTCCAATTGACAAAGGCTTGAAAATGACTTACCAACGATCGGTTCAGCATCCTCGCCGTCCACAGGCGCGTACTCATAATCTCCTGCATACTCATCTCTAGTAGGGTCCACGACTTCCGCAACATACACTCGCAGTGCTAGAGCGGGTCGCTTCGGTGTTGGTGGCAGCTGGTCCTTATTCTGGTTCCATTGTTGTTGTCTTGCAGTTCTTACCTTGCAATCCTTTGGCAGGTGACCTAACCGCCTGCAATGGTTGCAAACAATCCCCGCATTAGGGCATAATGATTTCATGTGCCCGACTTGTCCCCAACCAAAACACACCCGATTATCGACGCCACAAGGCCCAGTATGGGATCTCCCACATTTACTACAAACCGGGAGTCTTCATGTCCCATGAATGACACCTTGATTATCCTAGAACTGCCGCGGAGCGTCCACTAGCATGGTTGCCCTAGGCTGAGCACCTCTTACCAACCTCGCCTCATCCTCAATTCCTTTCTATATTAGTGCCGCTTTCTCGACTAGATAGCAGCTGGCAACGGTTACGGATGTCCACTCTCAATCCACCCATAAACTTTTTAACAAGATGTTGTTCATGCATTTATCTCCCAGCAAACCTCTTGAGATGATTGAACTCTTGGGCATAGTCCCTCACGTTGTGGTTCCCTTGCTCCAACTTCAGAAACTCCGCCTCTATTCTGACCGCAGCCTCTTGAGGAAAATACTTACGATTGAACTCATACGTGAAGTCATCCTAATGCATCATGTACCATGGTGGAAATCCCGAAATCACTCCTTTCCCACCATTCATAAGCCTCATCTCTTAGGTACTGGATTGCCAACTCAACCTTGTACCCGACGGGGCATCTGATCGACCCAAAGTTTCGTTCCAACAGGTTCCTTCAACGGTTTGCTTTCACTGGGTCAGTTCCACCACAGTAAGTCTCCATACCAAACTCCATCATAAGCTTTAATATCTCATGGTAGGTCGGCATCTACGGTTAGTACTCATGCACTGGCGGTGGCATCTGCATCGGAGGTGGAGGTGGCAAATCTAGCACGTCATTCTCTTGCACTGGGGGCTGACATGCGGCTACACCTGGAGCCACTCCCGGAGGTATTCCGGCCGTTGGGATACGCTCTAACAGTGGTCTAATCAGCTGCTGAATTCCCTGCAACACGGTCGTACTCACATCTGCACCTATGGCCGTTGGATCCATTGCATGAGCCACACCTGCTGCCCCTTGACCTTCTGCAGCAACATTCTCATGCACAACAGCTGGTACTCCCTCCATTGGTTCAGCTTTTGCATTCCTGATCTTGTTCTCGTTTCCATTGCGCGGAGGTCTTCCCATTCTGAAAAAGAACGCTCGGATCAGATCTTTAACCTTAGAGAACCAAAGAAAAATGACTGGAGCTAAGGTCGTTGTTGCCCCACATTCTAACCCCCGAAATAAAATAACAACCAGAAATACTGGAAAAATAAAATTTCAAAACCGATGTAATTTTTTTTTATTTTTTATTTTTTAAACGCCTCTCGGATCAAAACCGGTTTGGCAAACGTTACGCTCTTATACCAAATTGAGACACCCCAATCTCGTAAAATTTAACCTAACTTGAATCTCACTTACTTAACAACTTTTTTTAATAATAACGAACCTATTAAATACTTAATTAATGTCTGAAAAATTATTTATTAAAAATCAAACAAGAACTTGAAACGTCTTAGCAAATAAAACAACATTTAAATCTTGATAGATTAACCCGAGAAATATCATTTAAAATCCTTATTAAATAGTAAATAAAAAGAAAAGAAGCACCCATGGTTCCCATGAATTAACAGCACAACGACCGCCACAAGTCCTAGTCTTCGGTTTCACCTGGAAGGACGAGGGGTGAGTATTTTGGGAAATACTCAGCGAGGGTGTGCTTTTGGAGCACATGTGATTCTTAGACACATTATTTGAAATAGCAAAACGAGTATAGAAAATATAGACACTAGACACACGCAAACATCCTACATAACATGGCTACCATTACTATAAAATGGTTCAAATATCCCTAATTGCAATCATTCATTTCATGACATACAACCTAACATGTCTACTTCACATTCCCATGGAACCCCTTGTCCAAGATACTCATTCTCTGCCTCGACCCATTCCGGGCTTGACAAATAATCCTGGTGCCACCGCCCACTTCAGGGTTTTACTATGGCTCGTCAGCCCTTTCTCGATCACTACAACTTCACAATATTCAGTCCCTCGTTGTAGGCCGTCAAACAATACTGTAAACAACAGGCGCAACCGTGTCTACAGCGGTTCAAAAAATGAATACTAGCACACCTAACAATTGGATACTTTATAACCATAACATCAAGTTTCACAATTATTCATTTTTGCAACCAACATCAAACACCAATCATATCTAATCCCTATATCAAGGCCAAAACTGTCATTTCACATCAAACCCTAAACGAATATTACATCTATAAATACTTGTTTTAGGTCTTTTAGACAGAGAAACACAACTTTTATCACGCTTGAAGGCTGAGGCGAATTAGCCCTTGCGACTTTTGCACTTGTTTTCTTTTATTTGGAGCAAAGGAGTCTCGATTCGTGTTCTTCGATAGAGAAGCTTTCTTCATCCCTTTTTACATACTGTTTTCTATTGAATTTATTGATTATGTTTACCTCAACTATGGCTGAGTAATTCCCTTATTAGGTATAGGGGTTTGAAGGGGCACTCATGGTTCGATTTCTCACTAGGTTTTTAGTCTAGGATACCAGTTAGGGTTCTTCGTTCTATCCTTTCGTCACAAGATTTCGAAAGTATACTTGTGGAGGAGTTGTGAGCGTAAACGACATTTGAGTATAATCACTAACTTTTTGCGCGGGCGGAGACGAAAGCCACCGTCCGAGTACTAAAGTTGTAGGTGTGTAGGTCGTACGAAAGTAGACTACATATAGTATCCATGTTCCAAGTTCAAGAACCCAAAGACGACAAAAAGTCGCTCTAGAAATCCTAGCAAATTCTTAGTAAAAATCGGCACTGAACCCTAGAAAATACTCGATTGCCCAACGCTTCGTTTATTAATTTACAATCTCAAAATAATTATCCGCTTAGATACTATTCACTTAGATTAGTTTAATTTTCATTGCTTAGGTTAGTTTATTTTTCTACCTACGACCGCGACAAACCCATAAAAATAGTTTTCGTCTAGACATAAGTTAGGAATTGTTAGATATTACACAACGTCGCCCCGTGGATTTGATCCCTAAATACTACTGCGTTTGCTGTGCACTTGAGGCCTAGTTAAAAGGGTAAAACCCGCGCGCCAGGAGTCATCCCGGTGTGTCAAAATTTTTGTCGCCTTTGCCACCAGGGATAGTATTGCTTGTTTGATTTCGCATTCTAATTTCTGCTCTAGACACTTTTGATTTTCAAGCTCTTTGCTGCTCGAAGACTCAAAAGAACTTTAAGGATGGCCAATAATGACTGTCCTGAAAATCAACCAGACCGTGATCAACTTGATCACGAAATGACCGTGATCAACTTGATCACGAAATGACCGTGATGTTTTGGATCACGAAGAAGATCAAGAGGCTGTCCATGGTGCTAATGACCAGCCACATCTCGATCCCGAAGAAAACAAGACCAAAACCAAAATGTTGAAAATCCGAGGCAACAACTTCCCGTCGATCGTGATGCACCGAGGAACGATGCTCAAATGAATCCACCGATTCCTTCTAATGGCGAAAACGCCAATCGTCCTGCCATACCCGCTAATCCTCCGAGGAGACAAGCGCATAACCGCATCATTGCTGATTTTGATGCATCGTATCAACACTTCCAAAACCGAGCTGCCATACAACTTCCTCTACCGAACGGAAACAATTTTGAGATCAAACCTCAAATCATTGCTTTGATAAAGCAAAATCAGTTTCATGGAGTTGCATCCGAGCATCCAATGGAGCACATCGAGTTGTTCGAAGAGATATGCAGAACGACGAGAACGAACCAAGTTCCCGCCGATTACTTAAAGTGTAAGCTTTTTCCTTTTTCTTTAGCCGATAAAGCTCACCGTTGGTTGAAATCTTTGCCTGTAGGATCTATCACTAATTGGGAAGAGTGCAAAGCCGCCTTCCTAAATCATTTTTACACCAAGTCGAGATCTAACTCGTTGAGAAACAAAATCCAAAGTTTTCATCAACAACCGGTGGAGTCTTTCCATGAAGCGTGGGAACGTTTCAAGGAGTACGAGAGAGATTGCCCTCATCACGGTTTCTCTGGTCCGAATTCGCTCAACACTTTCTACCGAGGATTACTACCGAAATATCAACTTTCTCTCGACACGGCCAGCAATGGAGACTTCTCCATGAATATGATGAACCGACTTCTCAACAACCAAAATCGCCAAGTGCATGCTTGTGAAGCTACTGTTGAAGGCGAAGACGATGCTTATTACGAACCCGACAACAAAGCCGCTTCAACAACGGATTCAACAACAACTTCTGCAACGCCAATTTCAACAATCTTTCATACCGAAATCAAAACGTGGAGAACCCCCAAGATCAGCCTTATCCTCAACAATCGAAGCTTTTTCAAAACCGGTTCCAAAACGGGAACTATGGAGGAAATGGGAATTTCCAACCGAGACCGCCTTTCAACGGCCAAGCCGCTCCTTACAACAACTTAAACACGCAGCAACAAGGTATCTCTAACTCTCAACTTGCTGCCCAAATAGCGAAGCTCGAGCAATCAATTCAACTTCTCGCTAAAAGCAACGAGAAAATGGCAAAGGATTTCAACGTAAGAGTAGAATGTATGTACAATGACTTGAATGAGAAATTTGAATCTCTTTCAACCCATCAAGAAGTTGGATAAGCAAGTTTTTCAAACCGCGGATTGCACTAAGAGACCGAGCGGAATTTTACTTGGAAGAGTGGAAGATAATCCGAAGAGATTTTGCAACGTGATTTCCACCGTACCCGAGAAGGAAGTCGATGCTAAGATGGAGCCTAGAGAGGTTCAAAAATTCATCCCACTCTATGGACGAGTTATTACCGAATCCAAGATGATCCAAAAACCACCATTTGAGGTACCAAAACTAATCCCGTTTCAAAGGCTTAGAAAAGCCGATGATCCGGGACGTTTTTCTTTTTCTTGTTGGATTTTGGGAATTTATTTTGCAGATTGCTTGTGTGACTCCGGAGCCAACGTCAACATCATGTCTAAGACATTTGCCGAGAAGCTCGATATAATGACTCTCACGCCATCTACTGTGAGCGTAATTTTTGGGGACTCATTACAAAAGAAACCCGAAGGAATGATCCATGATCTTCAAATACTCATTGGAAGCAAGATTGTACCCGCTGATTTTCAAGTTCTCGGAATGGAACGAGACAAGGATAGACCGTCGATTTTCAGTCGACCTTTCTTAGCTACCGTTGGCGCCATCCTTGATCACGCCAACCGTCAAGCTGTTTTCTTGAATGAGGATCGAAGGAAGCTCTATCCAACTGTCCCGGACGAAGTTCCAAACCCGAGGAACGAACAGAAGAAGAAAAAATCGATTTTCCCTAAAGGAAAGGAGAATTATGAGTCGACTAAGACGGAACCTCCAAAGGTAAGTCCACCATTCACTTCTAAACCATTTGCAAAAATTAAGATCCCTATTCCACCCAATTTAAGAGATACCATAGAAGAACAAGTGGAAGAGATGGTTGAGAAGACAAAAAAAGCTCTTCGAAACATGAAAATCCTGAGGAAACGTGGAAAGAAGCACTACAAGAAAATAGGGCGATTTCCGACAGAAATTCCGACGGATTTTTGACGGTATTTGGACGAACGTATCATCCGTCAGAAAACCAAACCCTTCGGAAATCCGTCGGACATTTCCGACGATAACAATCCGTCGGACCCATTCCGAAGGATTTTTGACGGATTTCCGACAAATACTGATGTTGCCGACATGTTGCCGACAGAATTCCGACGACGGGCATCTGTCGGACAATTTCCGACCGATTTCCGATGGATGGTCGACAGATGGTGACCTTGCCGACATCTTTCCGACATCGTTGCTGACATCGATAATATCTATGTTACATCCGTCGGAAAACGCGCACAATTTTGGTTATAAAAACGTATCCACTCTTTCATTTACAATCACAAAAAAAAAAAAAAACTCTCTTATCTAATTCCTTACGAAAATGTTTTCTTCAGATCCTTATAATTATTTTCGATCATGGATGGACAAGCCTCATCAAATTCCGGACACGGGCCTAGTTATGGAAGAATTCAGAGAAGGTCTGCAGGAATTCATGGCATTTGCAGGTAATCAGAAGAAAGCGAAAAAAACTGGTAAAATCTATTGCCCTTGTAAGAATTGTGGGAATCGTATATTAATCGTGATAGATGAAGTATGGTCACACGTTTATTGTTATGGGTTTATGTCGGGTTACAAGATTTGGTATTATCATGGAGAATATGATACAATGGTGGATAATTATGCTAGTACTAGTGAATAGTATATTGGGGATAACGCTAGCTTAGAAGAACCTGCAATGGAAGTAGAAAGTACTATAGGTCATGTTCAGATGGTGAACGATGCATTTCGTGAAACTATACCATCGGTTGATGAGTATGGAGATAGAGGAGAAGAACCTAACTTAGAATCTCGAAGATTATTTGATATGTTCGACGCTGCTAAACATCCGTTATATGATGGGTGTAGAGGTGGACATTCCCTTTTATCAACTGTAACTAGGATGATGGGTATAAAGACGGATTTCAATTTGAGTGAAGAGTGCGTTCCTGGACCAGAGCATCCGAAGAGATCACTCGATGTGTTTTTGTAGCCATTGATTTATTAGCTGCGAATGTTATGGGACCAAGGTGTTGAGGCGTTTGATGTTTCTTGTCAGCAGAATTTCATCATGCGGTCGGTACTTATGTGGACCATTAGCGATTTTCTAGCATATGGCATGTTATTAGGATGGATAACTCACAGAAGGTTATCGTGCCCGTACTGTCAAGATAACACTGATGCGTTCCAATTGAAGCACGGGCGCAAAACCTCTTGGTTTGACTGTCATAGGCGATTCCTACCTAGCGATCATCCTTATCGTCGTAGCACCACATTGTTTAGGAAGAATCGGAAAGTATTTGATGGTCCACCTCCTGAGTTAGATGGAGACTATTTTTTGACTAAGTTCAGAGATTTTGGTGCAGAGAGGACCGTTGATTGTGGTGGTAAGGGGCATCATCCAGTTGATGGTTGTGGCAACGTACATAATTGGCACAAGAGGAGTATATTCTGGGATTTGCCTTATTGGAAGGATCATCTTTTGAGGCATAATCTGGATGTAATGCACATTGAGAATAATTTTTTTGACAGCATTATGAACACCGTTCTCAATGTCCAAGGGAAGACGAAGGACAATCTGAAGTCTAGATTGGACTTGCCAGACATTTGTTCTCGAAGAGCACTACATGTGACAGGGAGCGGGAAGCCTCTGGTCCCGGCTTTTCGTTTGGATGAACCTTCAAAGGCCGCATTTTTTTACTGGATTACCTAAAGTGTTAGATTCCCGGTTCAGTACCGTTGGATTTATCCTTTCGAACGGTATATGTTTCATCTAAAGAAGAAGGTGAAAAATTTGAGCAGAGTTGAAGGTTCTATTATCGCACAGAGCATCAATGAAGAAACCTCACATTTTGCCGATTTCTACTTTCCATCACAAGTGAAAACGAAGAGTCATAAAAGAGCTCGATTAGCTCGATTAGAGGACGAGCTAATCGAGCTCAAACAGGAAGAGTTCGGACGTTGGTTAAGAGATTATGTAATTGTTTTAATTGCCTTGTTTTTAACTTTCATATATAATGAATGATTTGTTTCACTCATTTATTTTTTATTCGTGCAGGTGACGACCGAGAAGGCTAACGGTCAAATATTTCCCACGTGGTTAGAAGAAATTGTGCGCTTTCCACTAGCAAACGTACAGTCATATGTGATGTATAGCACATGGGGGTACGCTTTTAAGATTCTTCGGGATTATAGGAGTGCGGCAACTTCATATTACGGTGTATCTACTCATTCCGGTGATCTTGTATACTATGGTGTCGTACGTGAGATTTTCGATGTTCATTATCCGGGAATGTTCGGTTTGAGATGCGTTTCATTTTTATGCGACTGGAACGACCCATTAGTAGGAAGCGGTGTGCGACACGACCAATTTGGTGTTACATCATTACATAGCAGAAGGCGACTCCAGAAATACGAGCCATTCATACTTGCACCACAAGCAGACCAGGTTTGTTTTTTTCTTTTACGTTAATTTTAAATTTAGCATTTTTGCATTCCCATGGTTAAATTTTTACATGGTGTAGGTATGCTACATTCCCTATCCTCGGGTGACAAACAAGCAAGACCCGTGGGTTACAGTCACATCGATAAACCCGAGAGGTAGGGTTCATGGGATGTCCGATCATGAACCCCTCCAACAAAGCTGCGTAGGTTTGGGTTCAATCGAGCATTCCCTAGAGGTCGACATTGTTGTTGATTTCACCATACATGCAGACGATTGGATATTTGAGGTTTCAGAGGAAAAATTAGACGAATTTGAGGAAACTTCTGATTCAGGAGAATCAGATTACTCATCATCGGATTCCGAGTAGTTTTATAAACTTTGCATTGTAAAATATGTACTTGTAGTTGTACTAGATATTTGTTATGTGGAATGTATTAGTTATGTGTAATGCACTTTTACTTAAACATTTGATATACTTAAGTGTAATAATCCATTTCGAAATTTTTTAAAAAATGCTAAGTATAAATCCGTCGGAAATTTCCGACGGATACAGTTTTAGCCGAAGGTTCACAGTTCAGACAGACCGAAACCAGTTTTAGCCGAATGAAGTATAGATCCGTCGGAAATTTCCGTCGGATTTCCGACGGATACATACTTAGCATTTTTGGGTTTTTTATTAAGCATGTTTACCTCGATTACATCATGTTTTACCCCTCATATCCGTCGGAAATTTCTGACGGATTTCCGACGGCTGTTCAAAAATGTGGTTTAGGGTATGGGGTATATGGTTTTTTTTGTAGAAAATGGTTACAAAGACTTGTATGATATATATACAATAGTTTGAACTTGTCATATTTCAAAATAAATGTGTTATATAGAATTTAGAAAATTTGATGGAAGTGTTTATATAAGGTATAGTATAAGGTATAGTATAAGGTATAGTTGATTTATGCTAAATGTATAGGTTTTGATGTTGTATAAGTAATACACTCATGCAAAGTCTTTAACAATGGTGAATTTCTTATTTTTTTTAATGAAACATGTACATTAGGGGTCCCTAAATCATATAACCATACCCTAAACCCTAAACCCCAAATATACCCTAACTCCGTCGAAAATTTCCGACGGATTTCCGACGGATCTGGGACTTTTGACGCGTGTCTGTTGACTGGCCAATAGCAACAAATGCAGGGAATATACAGTATATTCCCACATCCGTCGGAAATTTCCGACAGATTTCAGACGGACTTTGGTTTTTTCGAGACCACGGGAAACTGAATCGCCTAAATGAAAACAAATTAATAAACCGACGGATCTGGCTGTAGTAAATCCGAATATATCCGAGAAACGGTTCTGTTTCTCTTCATTTTTCTCTTCTCTCTCTCTCTCTTCCTACGATTTTCTCTCCTCTCTCTCGCATGTTCTTGCGAAAACTCAGACCCTAAATCTTCAATCTCTCCTCTCAATCCTCTTCTCAAGCCTCAATCCTTTAATCCTCATGGATCCCAACATGTAAGTCCCTCTAATTTTCTAAAAATCACTCATTTTCATTGTTAGATTAGTAATTAGAATTGTTAGATTAGTATTTACAATTTGTTAGATTTTCGGAATGAAATATTAGGGTTTATGAGATTAGGGAATGGTATTTAGAATTTGTTAGGGTTGTTAGAATTTTTGTATAATTTTGAAAATTAGTATTTATAATTTTAGTATTATACAAAACGTTTTTGTAATATTAGGATTATATAAAACGTTTTTATATAAATATTAGGTTGTTAGTTTTGATTTTTATAAAAATGTTTTAAAATGTTGTTATATATTTTTAGAATTTTTAAAAACGTTTTTATATATTTTTTGGATTTTAGAAAATTATAATTGAATTTTTCAGAATTTATTACTAATTAAAAACGTTTTTGTAATTTATAATTTTAGATTTAGTAATTTATAAGTTTGTAAAAACGTTTTTGTGTAAAATATTATTAGAATTATATAAAAAACGTTTTTATTAAAAAACTTTTGTTTAATTATATAAAAAAAAGTTTTTTAAATTTGTTTTGAATATTTGTGAAATTTTAGGAATTTTTTGGGAATTTTTGGGAATTTTTTTGAAATTGTTTTGAATTTTGGGGAATCTTTGAAAATTTTAGGAATTTTTCTAAGAATTTTTCTAATTTTTTGAAATTTTTGGCAAATTTGTATTTTTCAGGACATTTGAAATTTTCGGAAATTTTGAAATTTTCGGGAATTTTGAAATTTTCGGGATTTTTTTTTCTTGAATTTGCGGATATTTTTTATTAATTTCGTAAGTACTAACGATTTTATTGTTTTCTCGCAGGAATAACGAGGACGCACTACAGTTGGGCGGCGGCTCCCAAAGCCGCCGTTCTCGGGGTTCTCGGGCTATGCCTCTTGGCGAATCGAGCTCGGGAACTCAACTCCCGGAGTCCCAGCAATCCGCAGCTCGGAGCCGGATTAGCATCGAAGACCTAGTCCAACAGCCCAACCGGAGCCATTGCATCCGTCTCGACCCGAAGTTTGAAGACGAGAATTGGTAAGTCAAATTTTGATTGTTATTTCAATTTTTTAAGATTTTGAATCTAATTAAACGGACTTAATTCTTTTTTTAATTGTTTTCATGTTTAAGTTGTCCCCTGAGATCACAAATGCGATCTTACGGATGCTCCACAACATGTTGGACAAACCGTACGAGAAGTACTTGGACATGCCGAAAGACGAGAAGGACTTGTGGCACCGGAGTTTCGCGGTAAGTAAATTTTCGATTTGTATTCTTTTTTTAGTTTATTTTGTCAATTTTAATTTCGAATACTAACATTATGATTTTTTAAAAATGTAGCAAGACTTCACGTGGCACCATTCCCTTACGAGGCAAGTACTTGCCCAATTCGACAGGTATGCCGCGCTTTCGTACTCGAACCACATGTACGAGTGGAAGCAGAAGTGGAAGCACGGCAAGGACAAGCCGAAGGACCTCGACGACGACGTCTGGAAGGGCTTCTGCGATTATTGGAGCAAGCCGAAGACGAAGAAGCTATCCGAATCAAACACGAAGAACCGGAAGAGCGAACGAGGAGGGAAGGGGATGTACATTCACAACGGCGGCGCAAAGACTGTCGAACGGGATGCAATGGAAATGGTAAGTCTAATTTCAATATTTAATTATCAATTTCGTTTTTATTATTATTTACTTAACAACATTTTACAGGCGAAGAGAGACGGCGTAGCTCCCGACTACCTTAGAGTGATCGAGCAGAGGCACACCAACAAAAAAACTGGTGTGATCCAGGATCCCAGCATGCGTGACCTCGTTGAGACGTGCAAGAAGAAGAAGGTGGATCGGGAACGACAAGTTGGACTCTCGCAGCTCACTCTCGATGCGTCGTCGTCCTCGAACGAGTTACCCCGGGAAGAGATCAACGACATTATCCTCAATGTAAGTTACTAATTGTTTTCAATTATTATTTTTTTTCAAAATTTCATTACTAACATTATTTTGATGTTTTATTTTCATAGGAAACTCGGAAAGTCAAAGGGCAATTCGCTGGGTTAGGCGGACTTCCGACCCAGGAATTGTCTTCTTCCATTCCTCGGTTTCCTTCGGGGTACAGAGATGAGATCGAGAGGCTCACCCAAACGGTGAAAGAACGTGATGCGGAGGTCGAGGAGCTAAAGTCCGCACACACGCAGAGGTCGAGGAGCTAAAGACCCGCGCTATGCTTGTATCATTGCGAAGAACTTGGTAAAGATGAAACACGAAGCGCCCGCCACAAAACCCGAAGACATTACTGCCGCTTTCGGAAGCATCATCACGGCGATTCTACGAGCCGTTCACTTCAATTTCTCGACCGATCGACTCCAAGGAAGCTGGTTCGACTTGATGCAATTCTATCGAGACCGCAATATCTCTCGCGCTTCACTCGACCCCGACATATTTGGTTACAAATATTGCACTAATGTCGGTGAGTCCTACTTTTTTTTCTTACCTTCTAACTTTGTCCCTAGACTCCGAGAAGGAGCAGCACCTAGATGGATACCGGAGACGATAGACTATGTACCTACTGCCCCACGCGTACCGTACACGATTGGACAGTTCCTAGTGGCCAAGGCCAACCGAGACACCGATGCAAAGAATGCTTGACTACTTTAACAATCACAGGCCCGTGCACCATCCGCGAGCTCATCTCACGCACAGGGACCAGAATACGCAGCCATGGAGAAGAAGATAGCACGACAAGAGAGACGATACATGTGCATGATGCGCTTCCTCCAAGAGCACCACCAGTTAGATGGCAACACGCACGACTCAGAGACAGATGGCTCAGATGACGCCTAGCCATGCACTTTACCACCACGGTTTAATTAATCTTTTATTTTAATTACTTTACCATCCTTTCACCAACCTTTTTTCACACTAGGGACATTGTGATTTAAGTCTGGGGGAGGATGTTTATCCGTTACTAATCTATTTCATTTTCTTTGGATCTTTTTATTTCTCGCTAAAATTTTTAAAATTCTCATGTAATATTTTTTTTATTAAGTATTTTTCAGGAACATAAGAACAAAATCTATGATGATTTAGACATGTGTGCTTCTACGCTATTTCCTCGTGCCAGCTCTTTTGTGGTTTGGTACTAGACTAGGCGGTACCTAGAGTGCTTACAATGCAACATCTCCAGAGGATTTCAAGCCATAGCAATTCTTTTCGACATGATATACTAGCTCACTCTATTTGAACTTAATCTATATATAATTTTCTTATCAAATGTTTTAGGTGAGACAACGAGTCATACATCTAGGACATCTTTTCCTTTTTACCACTCTTTGTTGTCCTAGATGGCCGGAAAAAAAAAAAAAAAAAAAAACGAAAGGAAAGGAAATAAAAGCCTAACAGTCTTGAGTAGCTGATATTTTTATACCAAGGCGACCATGTTTCGTGTGTGGAGAGAAAGAAGGCGTTCGAATAATTACCCGGAGAAAAATCTAAGTCTGGGGGAACTGCAGAGAAGTTCTTTCAAAGGGAGAAAAATCCCGAAAAAAGGAGAGGTTTGCGATTACACTTATACGAGTGGGGAGTGACTGGAAACTGTGGATATCAACAGCTCCATCCTCTCTTGCAGATTTGCATAATGTCTAGCATCCTCCGAAGAAAATACGGTAACCGAAACACTTTTAACCTCACCTCTAAAAAGCCCTTAATGCCTAACCTCGATTGTCTTGTTTAGTATTTTTGATAAGAATCACGCAATCCTTAATGAATGTTAAGAGCTAGTTGACTGAAAGTTAGAATCTAAGTGGTTAGATTTTCGCATGACGGATACCGTGGACTAGCGTTATAGTACTTTGGTGAGAATTCTCAAGACTAAGCCCGATTGATGCATTAAGTTGGTTATGGTTTAGAAGGACGGTCACTGAGAATTTTGTTAGTTCCTATATTTTTGAAAAACCTCTTTCCGAGTTTAGATTTCTGTTTTGTTTGAGGACAAACAAAGATCTAAGTCTAGGAGAGTTGATAACACCGGTTTTTGACCATTTTTATGGATCACTTTCATATTCTTTTGCATGTGTTTTAACACCGTTTTAAAAGATTTTCAAGTGATTTTCATGTTTTAGAGTTTGAAAGACATTTCAGGTAACTCGGGATAAAAGAGTGCATTTCAGAGCAAAAATTCGTTTTTGGATAAACTTGGACTGTCAAAAAGTCTTGCAGCTAATGGAGACCTTTTCACCGTCCGATCAACCCCAAATTTGGATACAACAAAGTAGAGACAACCAGCTTTCAAATGCAATTGGATTGGAGACGATCCAATGGTTGGATCCTTAAATATACCCGAAGCACTGAAGGCAAATGAAGCTGCCCCGAAGAAGAAGTCCACCGCGCCTTCCAGCCGCAGCCAAGTGCCATTTCGCCGCCCCTGGAAGAGTTCCAGCCGCGGCTAAGAAGCGTTTCGCCGCCCCTGGAAGCCACGCACCCGCGGCCACGCCCAGCTCATCCAAGACAAGTCTTTTCTTCACCCGAGGCCAAAACCGTCATTTCACATCAAACCCTAAACAAAGATTACATCATTTCACACAACTTTTATCACGCTTGAAGGCAGAAGCGAAGCCCTTGCGACTTTTGCACTTGTTTTCTTTTGGTTTGGAGCAAAAGATTCTCGATTCGTGCTCTTCAATAGAGAAGCTTTCTTCATCCCTTTTTACATATTGTTTTCTATTGAATTTATTAATTATGTTTACCTCAACTATGGTTGAGTAATTCCCTTGTTGGTTATAGAGGTTTGAAGGGGCACTCATGGTTTGATTTCTCACTAGGTTTTTAGTCTAGGATACCGATTAGGGTTCTTCGTTATATCCTTTCGTTTAATGCATGCTTGCTTGATTGATCTCTTTGCAACTGATATTAGGTGTTTTAGAGATACAAAAGTACTGAATCTAATCGCTTGAGCTAGGGTAGACGAGCAAAACTGTCACAAGATTTCGAAAGTATACTTGTGGAGGAGTTGTGAGCGTAAACGACATTTGAGTATAATCACTAACTTTTTGCGCGGACGGAGACGAAAACTACCGTCCGAGTACTAAAGTTGTAGGTGTGTAGGTCGTACGAAAGTAGACTACACATAGTATCCGTGTTCCAAGTTCAAGAACCCAAAGACGACAAAAAGTCGCTCTAGAAATCCTAGCAAATTCTTAGTAAAAATCGGCCATGAACCCTAGTGAATACCCGATTGCCCAACGCTTTGTTTATTTATTTAAAATCTCGAAATAATTATCCGCTTAGCTATTGTTCACTTAGATTAGTTTAATTTTCATTGCTTAGTTTAGTTTATTTTTTTAGCTGTGACCGTGAAAAACCCATAAAAATAGTTTCCGTCTAAACATAAGTTAAGAATCGTTAGAAATTAGACAACGTCGCCCCGTGGATTCGATCCCTAAATACTAATGCGTTTGCTGTGCACTTGCGGCCTAGATAAAAGGGTAAAAACCGCGCGACGGGAGTAATCCTGATGTGTCCCAGATTTTCCAGGTTTGGATTGATTCTTGGCCGAGAAGATAAGTCTGTAACTTTCGCGTTATATCTTAGAATCGAAATCGGGAAGTTGATCTGAAAGATGGATGCAAGATATTCACAACGGTATGTAGACGCAATCTGTTTCCTTCTGGTTCGAGGGGAAAACGGCTCACAAAAGGACTCTAGGAAACTGGGAAAAATCATATATGAAGAGATTTCTGGGTTTAGAAGAAAACAGTGATTTTCGCTCAACTTGTAGATCGGATTGTGGATGGAGTTTACCTCGGAATGACAATCGGTCAACTGCTATGGCTTCCTTGCAACGAGATCTTTACAGGGGTGTGTGGATCGCCTCCTAACTCCTTTTAATCCGATCGCAAATGTCCCGACAAGAGGCTTGCTCGGAACTGTTTCTGCACAACTTCTTCTTTGTTTACTCTCTCTTCTTCCTCTTTTTTCGTACCTCCCTTCTTCTCTCTCCCTTCTTCTTTTATACATGGGAGTTAGTGTGTAGGAGGTGGTGGGTCTTGGTAGTGGAGAGTAGTGGATGAGGTGAGTGGAGTGGTGAGTGGACGTAGTGGAGAAGGTTAGTGGAGTGGTGAGTGGAGGTAGTGGAGAAGGTGGGGATGTCACAATTTAAGACCTTGTTCCTCTTCTATTAAAATCGGTGCCTCTACGTCTATTTTTATGCCAAGCTAATCAGCGCCGGTCCAAGCTTATCGGAAGCTCTAGTCGAAAATTAAAATTGTACCCTGGTTTTTGTTAATCAAACCAACAAATAATACTAATTGTTTTTTCCATCCAATTAGATTCAAAAATCAAAAAGAAACGGAGATGATATCACAAAAAACAAAGTTAAAAAAACAGAATTCTGAAAAGAGAATCTAACGATTATAAAAGATAATAGACACAAAACATAAAAGAGATTTAAAAAATTGAATATTTGGGAAAACCCTTAATGATACAAACGCCAAGAAGGAGAAGACGAACAGTTTTAAACTTTTGGATTACAAAAATTGAATATTCAGAAAATTGTTATTTTAAAAGTAATGGACAGCCCATTATTTTTTTTGGGCCCTAGGCAGTCAATTACTTTGCCTACGCCCTGGGTCGGGCCTAAAGCTAATGCAGAGCCAAAGTTGGCAAAACAACAACAATATTTTTTAAAACAACCGCAATATTTATAGAAGAATATAGAAGGATTTTATCTACAATATTATTAGTAAATATTTTATATTTATTATATGGGATATTTACATCTTTGTATCTATCTAGTTTAGGAATAATCTCTAGTATAAATATGTATGTACCATAATCATTATCATTATAAGAGCAATATACAATTCTTCCCAAACACTAATGTGTTCTTCTCTCATCAATCTCTATATGATATCAGAGCAGGTTTGCTCCAAAGTTTTGATCTAGCGATCAAACTTCTTTTTCGTTTTTCTTTTAAACTAAGTGCTTCCAACAAATTTTGTCCATCATGAACCTCTGAATTCTTTTTCGTTTTTCTTTTAAGCCAAGTGCTTCCAAAATTCAAGTTCATCATGAACCTTTGAATTCTTTCGTTTTTCTTTTAAACCTAGTGTTTCGAAAATTCAAGTTCATCATGAACCTCTGAATCCAAGCCATAAAGCTTCCTATTTAAGCCTAAGTGCCTTTGAATCTAAGCCACTGAGCTTCTCTTTATTCAAGTCTATCTTACACCTCTGAATCTAAGCCTCTTGCTTCTCTAATTCAAGCATAAGTGCCTTTGAATCCAAGCCATCGAGCTTCTTATTCAAGTCTACCATAGACCTCTGAATCATTTTCCTGCAGCGTTTTATGTGTTACACACGAGATTCTCAGTGTCACACACAATATGTAGGACACAATCTCCACGAGAATTGACTCGCTCTTCTCAACCAAGTCCAAATCACCACCGCTTCATGCTTTGCAGCAACTCACTGCACCTTCTCAGCTTCCCATGTATGTCTGACTAACGTTGCCATCGGATCTCCGGCTCAAGTCGCTGCCATCGTATCATCCATTCCACCACTTCATCACCTTTTACATCAAATTATATTGTCAATCTCAAGCCGCTAACTCCGCTTCGCTCCATCACCGCCTTGAGCTTGAGGAGGCGTATAGAAGAATATAGAAGGATCTAAAATTATCTACAATATTATTAGTAAATATTCTATATTTATTATACGGGATATTTACAAATTTGTATCCATCTAGTTAAAGAATAATCTCTAGTATAAATATGTATATACCATAATCATTATCATGATGAGAGCAATATACAATTCTTCTCAAACACTAATGTGTTCTTCTCAAACACTAATTGTTCTTCTCTCATCAATCTCTATAATATTAACATCACGGGAAATACATGCTATTAAAACAACATACATGGTAAATTAACAAGCATGTTTACAAAAATGTCATTCATTTGTTTTGAATATGAAAAAAACAAAAAACAAAATATGTGTTAAGCTGGTATTTCAACTAAGTAATAAAATCAAAGAGGGATCGGAGAATTTTGTATTATTAAAGCTTTAGCTCGGTGATTACAAGGAAGAGTTAGGTCGTCGAGAAGATGAGCTACTAAAAGAGAATTAAAACTAAGAAACTAAAAGCCAAAGAGCTCGTAGCGATCAATCTCTTAGGTCTCGTGAGTGAATAATGAATGAATCTTCTCAATGGGGTGCTGCTCTATTTATATGTATGTTTAGTCGGTCAATTTTTTCATTTCTTTTTCAGCCAGTTTGATCGATTTCCTTTTTTCCTCTCATATCTTCCTTTTCCCCGCAAATCTTCCTTTTTCTCGGAGCTTTCCTTTTTTCTTCCAGATCAGCACCGACATCGCTTAGCCGGGCCTTATGGGATTTTCAGTCATTAAATTGGTTGATCTTAATTTTGGAAAGGCTGCGTAGCCCACCTCCAACAATATGCCCCCCCCCCCAAGTTCGTCAAAGAAGTGTTGTCGAGTTTGGCAAATTTGTGAGAGAAAAGTTAGCTCAGCGTGAATCGAGATCGGCCAGTTTTGGCGGGATTCGAATCGTTGCGAGAATCTCAACCGTTGCGTAAGCATGGAATTCGAGGAGTCGAATAGGTGTAATAATTGCATTTATTGGTAATTATTTCTTCTCTATATATTTTCTCTTCAACTTCCTTTCTCTTCACTCTCACTCCTCGGCTATAAAAGGTATTGCTCTCATTCTTCTCTCTACGCTCTCTAATTTATTTTTTTGTTCACCAAATTTCCTTAAAAAATTTTGCGTATCACCGTCGTGTCTTTGAATTTTCCGGTTTGAATTTTCCAATATGCTTAAAGATCTCAAAATTGCCGGCGTACCGTTATCGTGTTCTTCATTTGTTGTTTAATTTTTTAAGAAAATCATTATGGATTCAATCAGAGTGGAATCGAGTTCGTCTTCTGCTTTTGTTGAGGGATATTCGAGTACAGGAGCGAGGTAAGTCTTCCAAAAATCGTGTCGAGTTCTGACAGCTCGTCCACCTAAGATAATTCTCCGAGTAGGAAATTAGCTCGTCATGAGCTTGCTTCTCGAACAGATGGGGCCGCTCCCAGCTCGTCTCATATGGAGATTGACATCCTTAAGCTAAGGGACAAAGATAGCTAAGGATCGGACGCTCAGTCCGGCGAGGAAGAAGGGGAGTTGGATGCTCAACCTGATGAAGAAGGCCAAGAGTTGGCTGTTCAGCCCATCTTGGATAATGAGTTCAGTGTTTTACCGACAAAATCTACTGAGAAATCGCTGGAAGATATGTTCCACTCTTTCGATATGCCCGACGGACTGGTTTTTAAAGTTCCCAAAGTGAATCAACGCCCTTGGGATGTTCCTGAAGATTACATATGCTTGTATAAGTCCTTCTTGGTCTGCAACCTTTGGTTTATGCTGCCGGGTCTTCTAGCTAGGTATTGTGCTCGGCGTCACATACCATTTACTTAGCTCATGCCAACTTTAGTTCGTAACATGGTCGGGTTGCTGCTTCTGGGAGCCGAGTGAGGCATTCGAATAACATGCCGCTTGTTCGAGGAGATGTCTTCTATTAACATACCCAAAATACCCCCTGGTATTTTTTCTATTAATATGAAGTTGAGGTATAATTGGTCGGAAGCGCAACAAGGTGTACGATTGGCAGAGAAAAATTATTTTTGTCAAAATAAACAAGGCGTCGGTTTTTAATGTCGACGGGTATTTAGGACTGAATGGAACACTACCATCAGTAGATATTAGTTCGTCGTTGATTATTGTTTAGCTTGTCTTTTTGTTTGTCTAATCTTCCTTCATTATTTATCTCCTATCGTCACCATGTTGGTAAACCTCTCCTGGGAACTTTTTCCAATTTATCGACAAGGTTAGATTTTTAGGAGCGTACGTGGCCGGAAATCCATCAAGACAGAATCAAGAGGAGCATAGCTCGCATCAATTCATGATAGACGATTTTTTTTTATCGTTGCTACTCATGTGTGGTCGTTCTCACAATATTATTATTTTTTGTCCCACAGCTAACCGGGATTTGCCTCCTCCCGTTCGATATTTTCGTTCAAAGATGGGGAAAGTGAGTCGAGTTCTTCCGAGCTATGCTTCTCAACTGAAGGAAGCTCACGAGTCCATAGGCACGGCTAGATAGGAGGTCATCGAAGCTGACACGACGAACTAGGCTGAGGATCAGGTTAACGCAGAAGAGCAAGTGGGGAAGGAAGCCGAACTTGTGGTTGCGAAGTCAGCCAAAGATAAGGGGAAAGCTGTCGCTAAGTCAGCAAAAAAAGAAGACTCCTACATATGGTCCTAAGGAGAGACCTGAGAGTTCTTCGAAACTCCAACGAATGCTCAGGAACCGAGTGTTAACACTTTGGTTCTTCATACTAGATCTTCTGCGTCGGAGGCGGCGCAGACGAAGAAAAGATCTACAAGGGATGATATGCATGTCGGCGATGATGCGCAGGTCGGCGGAGCTAATGCTCCTAAAAAGCTGAGAGTTAGGAACACGATACCTCAAGATGGTTCTCTCATGCCAGTAGGTGGCGTTCATGGCTTCGCGTTTCGCTATAATAAGGACAAGCCTATTGTCAATACCAAGGATGCTTGCGCCGACCTGGATCGGCTGATTAAGGGCGCATCTTGCGATCTTCCGCCTACTAACGATCTTGAAGAGGTGGAAGATTATAAAGATTAGCCGTCTGGGCAATTGACAGCACGTCAAGTCGTTCATTGGTTTGATCCATTTGTGCAAGTAGAGTTTGTAGGAGGACCTCGACGTTAGATTGTCCAGTTGTTGTGTCATTAGAAGTGTTCACACTTCCTGGTGGTACTGATGTTATCCCCAATGTCTCATGGTTGGGTTTTCTCATTATGGACCTCAGTGTCGTCATTGCGAGGTGATGGAGGTGGTGTTCTTGTCATCGTCGAGCTGCTTTCAGAGTGTAAAAAAAACTATTGTTCCCACAGACGGCGCCAATTGTTGAACTGGTATTTCAACTAAGTAATAAAATCAAAGAGGGATCGGAGAATTTCGTATTATTAAAGCTTTAGCTCGGTGATTACAAGAAAGAGTTAGGTCGTCGAGAAGATGAGCTAACTAAAAAAGAATTAGAACTAAGAAACTAAAAGCCAGAGAGCTCGTAGCAATCAATCTCCTAGGTCTCGTGAATAAATAATGAATGGATCTTCTCATTGGGGTAATCCTCTATTTATATTTATGTTTAGTTAGTCGATTCTTTCCTTTTTTTTCAGTCAGTTTGACCGATTTCATTTTTTCTAGCAGGTCTTCCTTTTTTCTGCAGATCTTCTTTTTTCCTCGAAGCGAACCTTTTTCCTGCAGATCGGCACCGACATCGCTAAACCGGGCCTATGGGCTTCTCAGTCGTTAAATGGACCGATCTTGATTTGGGAAGAGTTTATGCAGGGATGCGCAGCCCATCTTTAACAATATGGTTATTTTGTGTTATTACTCTATCATATATCTTAAATATGTAAATCACTTTAACATAATTAAATATGTGAATCAAAATTATTTAAAATGTAGGTGACAAATTATTTGTTTTAACCACACATTTAAATTAAATTAAAGACTCTTTAATCGGTGACAAATACTTAACGTTTCAATATTTTATTCACCATATAATATTAGATATGGTTAACATATCGAACATATGTTATCCTCGTTCGCTCCCACTTGTGCATTTTTATTCCAAATGCCTTAAGATTATGTGGGAGATTACGTGATCTAGTCTATTGATGTTTCATCGTAGGAAAGGTTTCTGGCTTAGCAAAAATTTTGCTGCATTAGTAAAATTCGAATAATTTAGGAGACATATTCCGTCGATGTGTTATTTCGAATTTAGGAGACATATTCCTTTGCCAAAGTTATTCTTTTATAAATGTGATCCGAGTAGAAAATTCGATAATTAGTGATTCAAGCATCATTTGAACTTTTGTTTTCACACACCAAATATTTTAAGAGGAAATTTGAGGGAAAAAATCCCAAAATTTTATAAATTTTGAATACTAACTCATGTTTTCAAAAATTTAAAAACTAACTTTTTAAATTAAAAATTACCGAATGTCCTAACTAAATCAAAAGTTTGTAAATGAACCTTGAATGAGTCTACTCTTAACATTAAAATAATGAATGGTGACCAAGGAATGAGAAGGAATAATTATTTTTTTTTCATTCCTAAAAAAATACACCATTTATAAGTAACTTTTTGTTCACATATTCTTTTTCATTCCTACAAAAATACACCATTTATAAGTAATTGTTTTAGAGGTTTATCACTATCTAACAATTTATAATATGAAAATTAAGTAAGTAATAATGGATAATTCAAAATTAAATAAGTAGGAAAGAGAAATAAAAAAACCACTAATACTCTTTTAATCTCAAATAATTACATACAATGTCATTAACTTAAAAACTATGTTATATGTGTTATCACCGACGACATTGTTCACCAACCGCCGCCGATTCATCCAAAGCCGATGATACTATTCATCATTGGAGAACGTAATATTCGATACTTGTTTTGTTAACACGCTAACAAAAATATTTGGTACTTGTTAACGTGCTAACAATAATATGTAATACTTGTAACGTGTTAACAGAGTATGTTAACGTATTAACAATAATATATGATACTTGTAACATGCTAACAATAATATCAGATACTTGTTATTATTGTTACGCTAACAAATATCAGATAGCACATTAACAAGTACCATATATTATTGTTAAGACGTTAATAAATATCAGATATTTTTGTTAGCACATTAACAAATATCACATATTATTGTTATCACGCTAACATACTATATTAACACGTTACAGAATCAGATCTTATTGTTAACACACTAACAAGTATCAGATGGGACGTTAACAAGTATCATATAATATTGTTAACACGTTAACATTAATATCTGATACTTTTGTTAGCATGTTAACAAATATCAGATATTATTGTTAACACGCTAACAAGTACCAGATGTTATGTTTTCCGATGATGAATAGTGTTGGCGACTTTGAATGAACAGTGTCGGCGGGCGGTTGATAAACAGTGTCGTCGGTGATAACACAGTTTACATGGTAATGGCATTAGAAGTAATAAAGAAAAAAGATAAAGTTATTTTGGTCTTGAAAAAATTATCTTCCTATTACACTAATTTCAAATTATCCATTGTTATATAACTAATTATTTGGTTATCCATTCATATACACCTAAAAGACCCATGACACATGATTCATTTTCATTCTTTCTTTTTTAGGGAACAATAGAACAAAAATATTATCCATCAAATTCGAGGAGTAACAATAAGAAAAATATATTCCTATTATTTTATTCACTACAAGAAAAAACAGTTTTAGCAACGATTTTTTGCGACGATTTATTTTTGTCGCAAATCATCATCGTCTTTACGACGATCTTGCAACAATTTTTAGAATCGTCGCAAAATCGTTGTAACATTGGGACGAAATATTTCGTCGTAAACTCGCTGTCAAATTATTTTAAAAATTGTCGTAAAATAGCAACGATTTACCGAGGTTTCTATAAAACGTTATAATATCGTCGGTAATTACCGACAATTGCCAAGGATTTATATTCGTTGAACTTTACAACGATTTCCTGACGATATATGAGTTAGGTGAACACGTTTAAATTCACGGGTGTACGGTTAGGTAAACATGTTGTAAAATTGTTGTAAAATCGATGCCAAATTCGTTGCTAATTCGATGGTAACAAAAATAAAAATCTATATATAGTGGCCAACCTCATAATAAAAATTTCATATTCAGAAACATTTACTTCTCTAATGTCAATATACGAAATTAGAAGATAGATGTATAATCGTTTTGATTTGGAGAGATCACTAACAAAGGAGTTCAGTGATGGGGTGGAGGGATTCATGCATCAGGCGAGAACTATACAAAATACGATTACCAGTGTTAAGATGTACTGTCCTTGTCCAAAATACAAGAATGGGAAATTTATCATTACCTCGAAGGTGTGGTCGCATATATTAAATAGAAGGTTTATGCCGCATTACTATATATGGTATTATCATGGAGAGGGTCATTGGTGAAATGCAGCTAGTAGTAGTAGCAATTATCAAGCATCGAATTTTGATGAGTCAAATAATTTCAATCAATTTGATTATCATGCGGAGCAGCATGGTCAAGATCATGATAGGATTCATGACATGGTTACAGATGCATTTCATGAAACCGTAAGTACATTTGCACCTGATCATCATGATGACAAATGATATATCATGGTTTTTACCCCTTTTAAGCCATGATATAGGTCCATTTTATAGAGTCTTTATACTATTTTGTAGTATTTTATAGTATTTTACAGGTTTTAGCACGTTTGGAGCATAATTGGAGATATTGGAACTTTCTGGAGCATTTTGGAGCATTTTGGAGCAAAACAGAAGTTCGTGTAGCTGAGTACCCGATTTGAAGCCTCAGTATCGATCGACACTACCTTAGTATCGGTCGATACTCACTGAAGCACGAGTCGCGACTTTAAATGAAGATTTAAAGAACTTCCCACCGATGGATTGAGCTCAACTTTGGACACAAGATAGATATTTGGATTAGCTTTCATTTGGAAGTGGTTTGAGGTCATTCCAACGGTGCGATCAAAAAGTTATGCCAGTTTTCGTGAAGACAGTCCAGTCTGGCGAGCAGTGACTAGTATCGGTCGATACTACATTAGTGTCGGTCGATACTAACTACAAGAAAACAGGAAACTCGACTTTTTACAAGTCTGGAGAGTTTGCACCTTGGTCCAAAAGTCTTTAATAATTACAAGAAGCCCCAAAACGTGTTTTAGCATTATAATTAGGTTTTTCAGCCACTTTTGTTGGCTAAGCTTGATTTTACTTCTGTTCTACTTGGGTTTTTGGAGAGACAACTCTGAACTCCTATTTTCTTATTTGATTTCTTTGATGATCTATTCAATCATGTTTATTGTTTCAATCTTCATGTCTGAGTAGTTCTCTTGTTAGGTTCAGGGTTCTCATAAGGGTTTTCTCTGAATGTTAAGTTAATTGAATAATTATGATTCACCATCTGAATTAGTTCTTCACCATAGGTTGTTCCCATAGCTAATTCTAGGTTGACGAATCTAGAACTTAGATCTTAGGATAATTGGTTAGGCACGAGGTTGCGATTAATTACCTGACAGAACCTAGGTGAGCAAAATAACTATTCACAAAGAGATTTGGTTTAGTTGTTTTGTGAACATATCAAACTTGAAATAAAATCTGGTTTAGACTTTAGGATTCGCAAAGAGATTTGGAATTCTAGGATTTAGACTTAGATAGTTTTCGCAACGAGAGTTGGTTAGCTATACTTTAGTGATTTGAGTTCTAGAACCGCGCTAAATATGAATCCTGTTAGTTAGTTTATCTACATTCATTGAATTCCTGAGAAATACCCTGAGCCTATCTTCCTTCCAATTAATTCACAACTCATTTAATTTACGTGCTTGCTTTCAATTACATCTTTCTGGTTTAGCTTAATTCGAAACTATACAATCTATTGTGTGAATTCTGGAGTTCTTGTGTTCGACCCCTAACTATACTACGACAACTGCTTTAGTACTTTTAGGGTATTAATTTGAGCATATCAACAAACCCAATGTAGATGCAAAAAGATTTTATGATATGCTAGATGCTGCAAATCAGCCACTCTACGATGGATGTAGAGAAAGGCACTCTAAATTGTCGTTGGCGGCTAGGATGATGACTATTAAAACTGATCATAACTTAGCTGAGGTTTGCATGGATGATTGGGCTGATTTGATTAAAGAGTGTTTGGCATAGGACAATTTAGCTGCTGAAACTTACTATGAGATACAAAAGCTGCTTTATAGTCTTGGGTTGCCTTCTAAGATGATAGATGTCTGTGTTGACAATTGCATGCTTTTTTGGAAAGATGATGATAAGTTGCTGGAATGTCGATTTTGCCATAAGCCAAGATATAAGCCGCAAGGTACTGGTCGGAGTAAGGTACCGTTCCAGCGGATGTGGTACCTTCCTATAACAGATAGGTTAAAAAGAATGTATCAGTCTGAGAGGATAGCTGCATCGATGAGATGGCATGCAGATCATTTGCAGACAGATGAGGCGGTTACTCATCCTTCAGATGCAAAAGCGTGAAAACACTTTAAAACGGTACACCCAGACTTTGCTAGAGAGAAACAAAATGTGTATCTTGGTCTTTGCACAGATGGATTTAGTCCATTTGGTATGTCTGGTAGGCAATATTCTTTATGGCCAGTAATCCTAACTTCTTACAACCTTCCTCCAGATATGTGCATGCAAAGGGAATTTTTATTCTTGAGTATTTTAGTACCTGGTCTGAAGCATCCAACGCGTTCCCTTGATGTGTTTTTGCAGCCTCTGATAGAGGAATTGGAGCAGTTGTGGTATACCGGGGTTCGCACATATGATTTTGCTAGGAAAAAAAAATTTACAATGCGTGCGGTGATTATGTGGATAATAAGCGACTTCTCTGCTTACGGGATGTTATCAGGTTGGACTACGCATGGGCGATTGTCTTGTCCATATTGTCTCAATCAGACATATGCGTTTCAATTGAAACATGGTCGGAAAACAAGTTGGTTTGATTGTCACCGCCGATTTCTACCGATTCACCATCCATATCGGAGAAACAAGCGGTTGTTTAGAAAGAACAAAGATGTTCGTGTTCCTCCTCCTTTTTATCTTTCTGGGGAAGATCTAGAAGCAGAAATTGATCATTATGGTGCACTGGAAATAGTCAATCGTGGTGGAAATTGGCACACTCCAGCTAATATGGTGGATGGATATGGGGAGCATCACAATTGGCATAAGAAAAGCATATTCTGGAAGCTTCCGTATTGGAAGGATCATTTGCTTAGACACGATCTGGATGTCACGAACATTGAGAAAAACTTTTTTGATAACATCATGCATACAGTGTTGAACGTACGTGGAAGGACTAAAGACAGCGGTAAGTCAAGACTAGACTTGCCTGATCTTTGTTGTCGGAATGAGTTACATATTACAAGCAATGGGAAAGCACTTGTTCCCATATTTCGATTGGGTGCGGAAGAAAAGTCAGCCTTGTTCAAATGGGCGACATTTGATGTGAAGTTCCCGGATGGGTACGTATCTAACCTAGCTAAATGTGTTGAGAAAGGGCAAAAGTTTTCCGGGATGAAGAGTCATGACTGTCACGTCTTTATGCAACGACTACTTCCTTTCGCATTTGCTGAACTTCTACCAGGAAATGTACACGAAGCAATTGCAGGTAACTTTAAATTAATCACATATGTAAACATTGATATAATATAGATGAAATGGAAAATTAACAAGTCTACCTTATATGTTGTTGTCATTGTAGGCATTGGAGCGTTTTTTCGGGATCTTTGTACCCGCACTTTGTCAGAAGATGTTATTGCACAACTTGATGCTACTATTCCTATTTTTTGTTGTGCAACTTGGAGAAAATATTCCCCCCAGCCTTCTTTGATGTTATGGAACATCTATCTATCCATCTCCCTCACGAAGCAGAACTTGGGGGACCTGTGCACTATCGGTGGATGTACCCATTCGAGCGATTCATGGGACATTTGAAGCGGAAGGCTAAAAATCTAGCCAAAGTTGAAGGCTCAATAGTAGCATGAAGTTTAACAGAAGAAACTTCTCACTTCACGGGATACTATTTCGGTTAGAAGGTCCGCAATCAAAGAGCTATTGCCAACTACGGGGTATGTGTGCGTGGCGAAATAGATTTTTATGGAGTGTTGCAAGACATAATTGAAGTTGCGTACCCCGGCTGCTTAGGTTTGAAATGCGTTCTCTTCAAATGCGACTGGTTCGATCCAACAGTTGATCGAGGGGTCCGTAAAAACAAATTTGGGGCAGTAGACGTCAACCAATCGCGACATTACAATAAGTATGAGCCAATTATCCTAGCATCACAAGCAGAACAAGTCAGTTTGGTTCCATATCCGCGAGTTCGCACCACGCGTATCTCATGGTTATCAGTTATAAAAGTTTATCTGAGCGGTCGAATTGTGGGGGTTGAGGATCTCCCAATGCAGCAAGATCATTGCTCTGATATGTTAGAACCAAATGAGAGCACTGATGACATCCTTTTGATATATCCTCAAAACAGGCAAGTTGAATATCTCCCAGACGATACAGAGGAAGAAGATGATGAAGATGAGTTTGAAGAAAGTGATGAACCAGATGATGAAGAAACGGATGCGTCTTCGTCCAGAAATGAATCCGAATGATCAGTATATAATTATTGTGAATTTTAATGTAATATTATTGTGAATTTAATGTATTAATAATGTGCGGCGATTCTTATGAAATGCCCTAAACCCTAAGTCCTGATCCCATCTCTGATTATCTCCGCTCATTTTCCTGCCGAATGTGCGGTGATTAATAAATTACGAGACATAGACGAAATTAAGGTCAACAAAGGGTTTGATCTGTGTCTAACCCTTTGTTGACTCTAATTTCATCTTTGTGTCTTGTAATTTATTAATCACCGCACCTTCGGCGTGAGATGAGCGGAGATGATTGGAGAGGGGATCGGGGCTTAGGGTTTAGGGCATTTCATCGAAATCGTCGCTAAATCGTTGCTAATTTGCGACGATTTACTGACAATTTCTATGAAATCCATCTAAACTCTATGCCCTTAGACTCTAAACATTAACTTTAACACTTTAACCCTCATTGTATTTTGCAATGAGATGTCAAGCCCCTAAACATGTGATTTCATCGAAATCGTCGCTAAATCGTCGTAATCTAGCGACGATTTTACGATGAATCCAATAATCTCCTAGTAAAAACGTCGTAATTTACAATGATTTAGCGACGATTTTGATGAAATCCATCTAAACCCTAAACCATATGCCCTAAACCCTAAACCCTATCCATCACATTGTATTTTGCAACTCTCATTGAAATCCATCTTTAGTTTATTGAATTAATCGGAAATAGAAACTCGATCAATCACTGTTCTCTCTGCAAACTCATTGTCTTACTTCATCTTAGCTAAGCTACCATGTACGTTTAATCTATGTTTTAGTCTTTCTTCAATCTCAATGAACACATAGATGATTTGGAGATTTAGGGTTTAGTGTAAACATTTAGATGAATTTAGATGTGTTGCAATTGATGTAACAATCGTCGAATCTATGCCTTATACCCTAAACCGTATTTTTATAAAATTTCGTCTCTAAATCGTCGCAGATTTGCGACGATTTCACGAGGAATCGTCATAAGATTGTCGTAAACCATGAATTTAATTAACCGCGTCCGGGAAAATGAAAACAATTGACTATTCCTGCATGTGGGAAAACCAAAAAAATTAAATTTCACTTTGCGACGATTCGTCGTAACATCGTCGCAAATTTGCGATAATTCGTCGGAACATCGTCGCAAATTTGCGACGATTTCGCGACGACGACAAATTCTATATAAGCACACGCTCATATTTCATTTCTTCATTCTTCAAATCTCAATCTCTCTCTCTTGCTTGTCTCATCTCTCGCGATTACCTTGCAAAAAAGGGTAAATTTTAAATTATTTATTTTATTTGGTATTTAATTTAGGTTCATATAGTTATATAGGAATGGAACGAATAGGTTGATAGAAATGGAATCAAATTGATAGATAGGAACAGAAGAAAAATAGAAAATAGGAGATTTCAAGTGATGAATAGTAATTTTGATATGCGTTTATAGATAGTAATTTTTCTTCATATTTATGTAGATGAGCCATGGTCGTGCCCACTACGCTCAGGAACCGCGTGAGTTCACCGGGGTGGAGCACGGTCCGCCAAAACCGGCATAGATTTTTGAGAGATAGAGAGATTGGTCAGCCAACGGATAGCGCACATCCCGAGTCTTCTAAAGCTACGCAGACGGATTTTGTCCCACCGACGCAATCACAGAGTGCTCCACCGCCGCCACCACCTCAGATTCCGCAACCTGGAGGACGTGCGCCTCCCCCATATGCACATATGACGGTCCTTGATTCGCTTACACAGTTGGACCGACATAGGATTAAGAGATTAGACCCTGACCATACCGACAGTGCAGAATGGTAATATATATTTTTTTTTGGAATTACATTTATTATTACATATTTATATTTAATTAATATTTTTTTTTAATTATTAATTATTGTTTCAGGTTTGGTATTGAATGCAAAGTTGGACGCACCATTTCTGAAATCATCAAGGTATGCTTTTCCGAGCCTCATACCAATTGGACACAGTTCCCGAGACACGTCAATGACACATGGTTCAAGATGTTTGCGGTACGTCTAAACAAAAATTTAATTTTTTCATTATTTTTATTATATTTATATATATAGTTAATTTAATTTTATAAAATATTTAATTATTTTTGTTTCTCATGCAGCAAAAATATCATTAGGATCTTGCGATTCATGGCGAGGTTGAAACATTGTTCCTCGAGAGGGTGAAGTTTCGCATCCAAGGGTAGTTGGTGACTGGAAGAAGGCATGGAAGAAGAATGGCGATGAAGCAAAGCCCCTTTCGATGGATAAAGCAGTATGGGATGGCTTGATGCGGTATTGGCTGGATCCGAACTCGATCAGAACTGCGGAGAAGTGTTCGGCTTCCCGCAACACCGTTGGACCGGACGGCAAACCCGTGTATGAGCCTCATACAACCGGCCAAACGCCTTTTTCGGGTGTTCGTCTAAATATGGTAATTAAATTTATTTAAATTATTTCGTTTATTTTATTTACTTGATCAATAACATTGTATTTTTTTCTTAGGCCGCCGAAAACGGAGGTATACTCCCTCCGATGACAGAGGTTTATGAGAAGACACATCGGAAGAAGAATGGTGTCTTTGTTTCACAGAAGGCCGAGCAGTTGTTCAACGAGGTGACTTCCAAGGTCACCGAGCGAGAGACACAACTCTCTCATCAGCTATCTCCTGGCGGTTCGTCGGTCCAGTCTGGAGGGTTGACCACACCCGATATTGACCGGATCTTTGAGGAGGTATATAAAATAATTTATTACTTAAATATTTTTAGTCCTTATTTTTTTAAAAAAAAATCTAATTAACTGTAATTTTAAATGTAGGTCGCCCCTAAGAAAAAGGAGAAGGTCGTCGGGATGGGATCTATTTGAGATGCCGCCTCGTCATTTGCTCCGCGCCGACGATCGCCAGAAGATGATTCAGTCGTCTTACGTGCAAAGATTACGAGTTTAGAAGAGATCCAAACCGCATATCAAGCGAAGATTGCGAGTCTTCAACAGAGGGTTGATATGGAGGCTACGGCGAATGACTTGCTCTTCGACATCATGGCAATAGGGAACCCGCAAATGCATGCCATGTTGCGGGAAAAGCGACGAATACGAGAAGAGGCAGACGCGGCAGCGGCACAAGGAGCGGGGCCAAGCAATCAGCCACCGTCCAACCGGTTCGCCGAGAGATGGGGAGCCACGTCCCGAAGACGACTTGGGTGTCGAGGATTTCGAAATAGTTTTATAGGATTTCGATATCTAAATTTTATTATATAAAAATCTTTTTTGTAAGAAACTTTTATTATATAATATTTTTTTAATTTCGAAATTATTTAATTATAAAAATAAAATTTATTTTATAAATATATTAAATTTAATTAAACTAGAAACAATTAACAATCGTCGTAAAATTGTTGTTAATTTACAACGATTTAGCGACAATTCATTAGCAACGATTTTGCGACGATTCTAGTCTTCCGACGAATTTATGATGAAATATTTACCTCCGAATTACGACGACTATTTGTCCACATAACCATCCTAAGTTCATCGTTGTTTTGTCGTAAATTGCCTTCGAATTTCCATCGTTTTTATGACGTATTTTTATTCGTCGTAATTTCGAAGTAAAGTTTACGACGATTTTGCGACGATTTTACGACGATCAGTTAACGATGATTTACGTTTCGTCGCAAATTCGATGGTATATCTATTTTGCAACGATTTACAACGATATATGTCATTGCAAAAGAGGTGTTTTCTTGTAGTGAATCCTCCTCATTCCTATTGTTACTTTAAAGGTTACCATTGGGAGCTTTATATTGAGTTTTTAATAGCGTAAATGACAACTTAAACTGGAAAAAAAGCTTCAACATCGACTTTCTTATTCTTGTTTTTCTTCCCGTAGAAAACATGATCAATCTGGAAAGAAAAATCATTCATTGATCAATTTCTTGCTTCTTTTTGAAATTTATGCGCTGAAACATCTTTAGTTCGAATGCATAAACTGCCACTTGTGGATATCCACACAATTCCCCAAATAGAGATATCTATCTGAGAGATCTCCAATAGAGATGCTTTAACATTAAAACTAGAAAGCAATAGAAAGATCCCTGACACAACCAATTATTAGGTGAGTTGGCATGCCTTAAGCTATACTAATAATACGTGACACTTCAAATTCATATGCATTCTTAAGTTCTAATCATGGATTGTCAAACCAATCAATAACATTGAATAGACATGGCTATCTAATATAATTCTTCCAAAATCGGCACTCTAAGACTGGATTCGAACAAGATAGGCCTTGCAGTACTTCAAGGGTTGTGAAAGTGAAGAGTCACACAAAGAATTGCGGAAGTCCTTTGATTTACCAATCGATTTCTTTTGGATATGACGCACAAAAAGAGATCGACACATTTGATGGATGTTACACACCAACAAGCAAGAAGGATGAGAATCACTCTCGACCAGAATAGAAGAAACAAAGTTCTTAGATTGATAAAAGATAGGTTGAGTTCGACAAAGAGAAACAATGGAAATATAAAAGCAAGCAGCAAGCCTTGCATGAAGAGTATTAACTCCTTTCGAAAACAAGCAAAGAAAAATTAAAACAAAGTTTGAAAAAATAAACTAGAACTCGTGATCTTCCTTGTCGAAAATGTGAAGGTTGATGGGCTTGAGGAAGATCACAAAATGGGCCAATAGCAATGTGAATTAGTTTGTCTCATTAAAAACCTCTATATGGAAAACCCGTTGGGACAAAACCAAAGATGAGGAAAAGAGCACAAAATAATTCACATACCCATTTAGTGAATTCTTTGGACCACAATCAAAACCAGTGTGGTTTGATCTTTCTTTGAATGCTGCTGGGCTTGGACTTGTGTCACGCCAATGCCTTCTTTGATCTTATGACCCTTAGCTCTCTTGGTTGCCAACAATCCTCCTTCGGCTTCATGCTTCTTATCAGGTTCAAGCTCTCCTTCCTTGTTGCTACTCATGATCATATCATCCTCTCCCAGTTGAAAAGGATTTGTCCTCAAACCAGGACCATCTGCCAAGGAAAAGACTAAGTTAAAACCATTGGAACTTAAGATCAAAGCATACTCGCCTTGCAAACATGTTTTATATGATTTAGGAGTGATCGGTGCTGGAATTTGAGATGGTGTGACGGTTATGGTTCACAAGGGTTAGTTGTCCATTTGTCTTTGTTTCTTCTCCTTGACTGATTTGGTTTCCCTTGGATCCGATAGGTGGTTTGTGAAGCAAAACATAATCTGCACGTTCAAACAACAAAAGAACACGATCATTAGTTTTAAAATATGTAACTGGTCGAGAAAACTTACCTTCCTTAGACTAGATTGGATCATTTGAATGCTTCTTCAGTTCAACGTTCACTTTGGCGACGATAAGACCATCAGGTGGGATCTTCAAAGGAAGTATGGATTCCACTCGTCCCAATTGATTTATGTCTCGACCAGAATCTCCATAAGGTTCTCTTGGTCGATGAAAGTCATTTCCCTTGCTGGAAATTCATTGTTGTTGCTCATCTCTCATCCGTTGCAAGTAGTTTGGTGGTTTGTGTTCGGAAGAAAAGGATCGATCAGTCTGGACATAGGATTGATCGGTCGAAAGTTTACGGTGCTCATTTTCTTGGATGAGTAGCAATTCTTTTGGCCCTTTTTTAGGGACCTCGTCCTTAATCTGCTTTTCTGGTTTGCTTTCAATCTGCTTACCCTTGAGCTTTTGATCTTGATAGATTTCGAGGGGTGTCATTGGGACCAGAATGGTCTTCCTTCCCTTGTACTCAAATGAATACCGATTGTTGAAGCCATCATGAAGAACCCTTCGATCATATTGCCATGGTCTTTCTAGAAGGATGTGGCTTGCTTCCATGGGTAGAACATCACACAGAATCTCATCCTGATATTTCCCAATGGTTATAGGAACCAAAGCTTGGCTGCTCACTCTTATCGCATCATCATTGTTGAGCCATTGAAGATGGTACAACTTTGGATGCTCCTCCACGCTCATTCCAAGTTTCTTGATCATAGTCTCACTTGCCACATTAGTCCAGCTTTCTCCATCGATTATTAGGCTGTATACTTTGCCTTGGACGTGGCACCTCGTATGGAACAGATTCTTTCTTTGCTCATGCTCATCGGTTTTGATTTTCACATTCAGAGTTCTTTGAATCACCACGAGATCTCCTTTAACAGCTAATTCCTCATATCCTTCTGGTGAATCAGAAACCACTCTCTCCTCTTCATATTCAACATCTCCATTCTTGTGAAGAATCATTGCCCTCTTATTGGAACAAGCACTAGCATAGTTTCCTTTCCCATGACACCTAAAACAGCTAATATCACGAAGTCTGCTAGTAGCTTCCTCAGCCTTGCCTTTGATGTCTAGATTGGCGGTGAATGGCTTAGGGAATGTCTTTGGCTTAGAACTAGTTGGCTCCTCCTTTGTATCACTGGGCCTAGCAGTAGATGTTCCAGCTCCATGAACTGGTCGAGAAGAACCTCCCCTCTTGATTTGATGCTCGATCAGAATGGCCTTATGTAGCATCTCCTCTAGCTCTACATAATGATGCATCTCAAGCCGGTCTTGAATGTCTCGGTTCAGACCACCCGAGAACCTAGCCATAGTGGCTTCTCTATCCTCTGATATATCAGCTCGGATCATGAGCATTTCAATCTCTTGAAAGTATTCTTCTACTCCACGACTTCCTTGAGCTAGTCTCTTCAATTTTTGGTGTAGTTCACGGTGGTGATGACTTGGAACGAATCTTTTCCTCAAGACAGCTTTCATTTCTGTCCAAGTCTCAATTGGCTGCTCTCCATTGCGTCTCCTTGAGGTTATGAATTGATCCCACCAGCTGAGTGCGTAGTCATAAAACTCAGTTGCTGCCACACGCACTTTGTTGATTTCAGAATAGTGCTGGAAACCGAGACCTCCGAGATTATCATTGGGTTGCCCTCTGCCTTCTCGTGCACGTCAAGGCCTTTGTTGACTGCCTTGTGATGAATTACCATCTCGGCCATAATACTCATCAGTTTCCTCATCTCGTTGTTGTCTCGGCTGACCTCTCCTTGGGCATCTCTCTTGTTCTTCTTCTACACGGGCCAGCCTTTGCGGAATCACCTCATCAAGCCGTCGGTTGATGGTTTCAACTTCTCCACGAAAAGCCCTAGTCAGTTCTGCTATCATGGCTTCAAGCCGCAGCGTATTGGTTCCATTTCCAGGCCGTTGATCAACGTTCTCTTCGTGGTGATCGGACATGGTTGTACCTGAAATGAAATCACACGCACATCACCAGTAACAAGTCCTTGCAAAGAGATTAAAATCTCAAAAGCTTTTGGATACGAACAGACTTGCAAAAAATCTTTAAAAAAAATCTAAGACTCACAAATCTAATGATGCAAAGGTATGAACTGATCGATTCATTATATGAAACTAAGGGGAATAAATCTCGCAACCTAAGAAACGATCTATGCAAGCACACGACACAGATTTCCTTAGAGTCACTCGACACACAACACACAAAACCAACGATCTAAACAGAATATGAAGAGACAAAATGAAAACGAACATATCGACTCAACTAGAACTCTAATTTTTTTTTTTTTTTTTGAGAGAATTAATCGACTACAACACCAAAACAGATTACTAGATGCGCAAATCACAAGAAAAAAATTACGAATAGATGCGAAACACAAATAAAAGATGAACAGACACGAAAACATGAAATGGAAATAGATTACCCAGATTTATAGAGCGTCGCTCTGATACCACTTAATATAACTCTCCCAAAATCGGCACTCTAAGACTGGATTCGAACAGGATATGCTTTGCAAGCACAAGTACTTCAAGGATTGTAGAAGTGAAGGGTCACACAAAGGATTGCAGAAGTCCTTTGATTTACCAATCGATTTCTTTTGGATATGACGCACCAAAAGAGATCGACACACTTGATGGATGTTACAAACCAACAAGCAAGAATGAGGAGAATCACTGTCGACCAGAATAGAAGAAACAAAGTTCTTAGATTGATAAAATATAGGTTGAGTTCGACAAAGAGAAACAAAGGAAATATAAAAGCAAGCAACAAGCCTTGCATGAAAAGTATTAACTCCTCTCGAAAACAAGCAAAGAAAAATTAAAACAAAGGTTGAAAAAATAAACTAAAACTCTTGATCTTCCTTGTCGAAAATGTTAAGGTTGATGGGCTTGAGGAAGATCACAAAATGGGCCAATAGCAATGTGAATTAGTTTGTCTCATTAAAAACCTTTCTTTGGAAAATCCGTTGGGACAAAACCAAATATGAGGAAAAGAGCACAAAATAATTCACATACTCATTTAGTGAATTATTTGGGCCACAATCAAAACCAGTGTGGTTTGATCTTTCTTTGAATGCTGTTGGGCTTGGACTTGTGTCACGCCAATGCCTTCTTTGATCTTATGAGCCTTAGCTCTCTTGGTTGCCAACAATCCTCTTTCGGCTTCATGCTTCTTATCAGGTTCAAGCTCTCCTTGTTGCTGATCAGAATCATATCACTATCGGCCCAAATAAGATAAAACCGAACCGATTAAACCAAAATTGTTGGTTCTCGATTCGATTCGGTTTACATCAAGAAACAGGTCGTCAGCTTTGATCCTATTGACCAAATGATCGATGGAGCTGAAAACATACTCTCTGAAATTTGATCCTATCGACCATATGGTCGATGTAGGATGTCGATGCTACTCCTTCGACCCAGATTGACCATTTAATATATATATATATATATATATATTTAAGAGTATAATCAGATGACATTAATAAAAGATTTGATTCACTTATCCAAAAAAACAAAATTTGATGCGCAAAATATCTATATTTACAAAGATGTGTTTAAAATATATATATATATTTTAATAATTCTCCATTTTTGGGTTAAACATTGAGGGGAATCTTTGCAGTGAAATCAACACGTGTCGTCCAATATTCTCTTATACTCATTGGCACTTGCCAAAATAACAGAGATTCTCTGATATTATTTTTATTTGTTCCACTGAGATTCTCATTTTACAGTAAAAATCAAACAAAATAGGAAAAACATTAACTTTTCTTCCGTTTAGTTTTAACCTCAAGAATGGGGACTATAAATTGCCTACCAAAGATTTCCAAACCCAATTCACACAGAATCAACTCAATATTCTCTCAACCTAAAGATTCCCTTCCTCTTCTTTCTCTCTCTTTCTCTTAATGGCACTTCGCAGAGCTATCACAAAACGTCTCATTGATGGTTACAGATTTGATGGAACACGAAACACGATTGCCAAACAACTGTCGTCACCCTTTGCACCGAAGATCTTATGTCAGTATATGACGTCACCGAATGTTACTGACCAGATCATCGGGATCCGAATAGAGTCCGTTGATCTTCACGGACGAGAGGACGTCCGGGAGGAAGCAATGGCTGTGAAAGGTTTATCGGTGAGCGAGACAAAGAAGTTGTTGAGAATATATCAAACGGAGAAGGTGAAAGCGAGACTCAGAGAGATACCAAAGAGCTCTGTTTCGTATTGGGAGTTTGTTCAGATATGTTGTGAGAGTTGTGGGAACAACGACGAGCAAGGTTCTCAAATGGCTAAGTCTTTGGATCATTCCGGATGCGTCGTCGTTTTAGGAGACATCGTTTTCCTTCATCCCCATCAGGTGATTCATCTAATAGTAGTATCCTCTTAACACTTTGGTTCATTTTTGTATATAAGCTTTTAGTATTTAAGATTTGCTTCTGATCATAATAGAGTTTGATAATACTTCAAAAAAATGCATAGATCCCGATAAAAAAAACCTGTCCAATCACTTTGTTTTTAAAGACAGTATTTTTAGCTTATAAAATTATATTAATTATTAAGTATTTCAGAAGTAATGTTTTTTTGTCAAAGTATTTCCAAAGTAATATTGCATGATAATAATTTTGTTATAATATTGAAAAACTACTATGAATTACTGATTGTAAACCAATCTTATGTTTTGTGTAACTTCTTTTGGGTAGGTTGATAGACTCCACGAATTTCATATATATGTAATATACTAATATCCAAAATTTCTTCACACTTATATCTCGTTTTTTCTCAAATTTAATCAATAATTTTCTTTTGAAATATTGTATTAGATTGTTTCGTTACATTTATAATTTTGTTTAATGTTCTACATGTATGTTCTAAAAATATTTGGATTAACATAAATTATATAATATAAAAATATAAATAAAACAATTTTCTATTTCACCAAAAGTGTCATTTTCACACATTTCACACGGTTTTTTTAAACATGTGAATATGCTCTGCTCATAGTTAATATACTACTAATTAATTAAATTTAAAGTTTATTATTTTTAAATAAGGGGTGAAATAAAAAAATAAGTTTAAAAAGTCACATTGAAAAAGTTTCTGAAAAAATATATATATTAAAAAACACTATTTGTGAAATGGAGGGAACACAAAATATTATTAACCCCCATCTCTTAGTATTGATGTTTCATACCACAACCCTGATCATTATTTTATAAAACATTACATTTTTCAAAAGTTCGTTTTCTCATACAATTGTGCCTTTTCAATTTAGATAGCCAAGTCTATGGAGGCAATTATCAAACAAACATCAGCATTCCCAAACGATCCAAGAAAAGAAGAGTTAGTTCAGCTTGAGATTATAAAGAAGTGTATTGACATAAAGGCACGACGCATAGTCAAGACCGAGTTATATTGCGGTCTCGGATTCCTAGCAGCCCAAACTATTGGCCTTATGCGTCTTACCTTTTGGGAACTAAGCTGGGACGTAATGGAACCCATTTGCTTCTTTGTCACATCCCTTCATTTCCTCCTCGGTTACTTCTTTTTTCTTCGAACTTCGAGAGAACCATCTTTCGAAGGATTTTATCAACAAAGGTTTAAGACCAAACAGAAGAAACTTATGGAGAGCCATGGGTTTGATTTATTGAGGTACACTGAGCTCAACTCCTTCTTCACACCGTCCGTTACCGTGTAAATCTCATGTTGCGCCGGTTTAACCAGCAATAGAAGTTTATCCAGGCTAGACGCATCCTGTCCTTGGCCACTGTATAATCTACATAGTGTGTGTAGACTTTAAATTGAGTCTCAACTTGTATGTGTATATATGATAAAGTTGGAATCTTAATATTTATGCACATCATATATCTTTATCTTACTTTTATGGGCTTGGGCTTGAGCTTGTGTTGAGGGAAACGAGCATTGGGGAGAGGTAACCGTCGTGAAGTCGAGCACTGTAAATCTTCGAGAAAATGAACATAAGATATGTGAACAGGAGAAAGTTTATCGAATTTTAATTTGTAAATGGATTTGATCCAAAAAAAAAAATATTGGAAAAAAAATCACCAATCATAACATTATTTTCGAAAAAGTGAAACAAAACATAAGAAAATGTCGTTACCATGTAAACAATACTAGAATATGAAATGCTCTAATTATCTTCATATACATAAATAAATATAAAAAATATTTAGTTAACTTTTGTGTAACAATGAAAAATAATGACTAATGAAATTAATTTAAGAAACTTAGACATATATTTTAGTCAATTTGTTTTTGTTAAATGTTGTAGTTCTAATATTATATAGTATATATAACATATTTATTATAAATTTGATATCTACTCTTGTATAGACTAAACCATTACCAAAAAGAAAAGTGAGACGTCGATATCCATTAATAATCGAAAGGCCAAGTTGGTGGAACTTTAATCTACCAACTATAAATTATAGTGCGAATTCGTTTGTGATTTCGAACAAGTAAATAGCTGGAAGCATTACTACAATCTTGACCATAAACGCATGAAAATGACCACCTTTTGCATCCCATAAATACATGCAATCATTTTAATAACTTACTTACAATTATTTATTTTCAGTTTAACTTAGACGTGTATATATTTCTCTTCAGATTTTGTGATAAACTATTAGTGAATAATTATCTTTAATATTTGCACATCATTCGTTGCTACAACATGAGAGTTTGGAAGATCTTTAGCAGTGTTGGCCACTACAAGACTAATAATGGTATGTTGACTAAAGTAACGTTTTAAAAGGTGACTCAAGTTTGGCAAGTGCACTCGTATAATTGTTCTCGTCTTTTGGGATTTGAATGATTCCGCAGCTGCTAATTTTTTTTAGCAATTATATTGCTTTGTAACACTAGATATCTTGTTATACTGGAGTCTTTGGGCAGGTAGTCTCCTAGAGTTTAGTTAATTATGAGTTGCGAGTCATGCATTAAATTAAACTCTATAAATTATCAGCTTCCATTTCGTATGTTAGTGTTTGCCATGCTACGAAATCTGCTAGCACTTAAGATTTTATGAAGGTCGTTACTCTGTATATGACATCTTATTCTCCAAGTTCAACGTAACCACCCACTTAGCTAATCTCCCATACATCTCCAGCTTATGATGCGCACCTTTTAGGTACAGGGGAGAGGAGGTATTGACTAGTACGATGAGGTGTACCTGAAAGTACGACTGCATCTTAAATTGATGTACCTCTTTCATGGGTTTAGGGAGGCTTTGCTTATGTAGTATACATGATATTGCTTTTTGAGTATAGTAACAACACTTCTCCATCTTTAGGCTTTGACAGAAAGGAATGTGATATTAAATAATGTTTCAATGCTGACAGCTTCTTCGCATTTGGCATCCCATACAAATTCTTTTTGCTTCCTCAAAATAGCAAAAACTGGTTGCCGTTTGCCTGAGAACACGTTGATCACTCAGTCGTACTTTAGAAATATGTTCGGATTATTAATCAAGCAACAAAAGCCCAAGTCAGAATTGAAGCCTAAAAAGAGAAGGAAAAATACTCGTTATTGTTTTCCTCTCTAACGTCTTTATTTTTAGCTCACACGAATTTGTAACTATTCCTAACGGATAGATCAGCGTGTGAACTACAGGATGCGCCTAGTTATTTTTGAATTTGAGTTGTCTATAAAGACGTAACTCCTTGTAACAATTTACATATACAGAGTTACGAAAATCTCTAAGAGAGAATAAAATCTCTCTCTATTCTTATTCTCATTCATCTACTTTCAGTCTTATTCATTCATCTAAACTCTGAATTCTAACACGGATCAGTTTCTGCAATTGATATTCTCTAGTCATTCTAATATTTCATATGAGATTCTTGGAATTACGAACCAACAAAAATGTAATTGGTTAGGGCATTACAAGAATACAAAATAGTCGTATTTTTGTATATTTCTGATTTAATTTTTTTTCTTCTATTTAATAATTTATTCAAGCAAATATATATGAATAATAAAACATTTGATTAAAGTCATATAATTTTTAACTCTCCTATTTTTTAAAAAAAGACTGAATATATAAAGAAATTATGATTATTCTAATTATCATAATTTTAATTTGTAGTATTTTTCTAAAAATTCCTCTTTACATTTTAATTAAACCATCTAGAAATTTTTTTCGATTTTATCTATAAATATTGTTAACCTCAAACGGTATAATGAAGAAATAAAATAAAAATTTGCATATCATCCAAATTAGATACGTAAATCGCTACTCTTTGACAAGCTTAATTATTCGATCTGATTCAACCATCTCAATGTACGATCCAAATCAATGGTTAATTCCCATAAAAAAACTCTCGAGTATTCAGCCGTTCCCAATTTAAACTTCTAATTTTTTGGATTTCCACTTTAAACTTTTAAGTTAATTATTTTTCTGAAACAAACCTTCAAATCACATAAAGTATGCTCAACCGAGTGTTGAGTAACGGTTAACGCGGGTTGACTAACGCAGGTTGACTAACGGTCACTGTGAGTTGACTAACGTCAACGTATATTCTGTTAAAAATAATAATTTTTAATTAATAAATTAATTTATTTTTCCATAAAAAACAAAAGAAAACCAAAACAAAAACAAAAAAAAAAAACCAAAAAAAAACCAAAAAATATCTTTTCACTTCCGAAATCTCCATTCCGACTTCCACCGTTGGGAAATATTTCTACGCAAACCCGGTTAAATTTCGGCACTTGAAACACAACTTAGGGCGAGTTTCTCCATTACTTCTTGTTCTCGGTAGAAACCTTAGTCATTCCTCAATCGGTGGGGATTAGCTTTCGTAATCTCCTCTAATGGCTACTTGATTTTTCTGTCACACTTGAGAAGATTCGCAAGTGAGAAGATTTTTTTTTGTTTTTGTTTTTAAAATAATGCTTGTCGAGGCTGAGTGAATCTAAGGCTCGCAATCCTATTCCTAATTAGAATATCTATCTCTTTGAAAAGTGAGTCAGTCAATTTGAAGGAGGTTCGGTGAAGCCTATTATTCTCACCATCCAGATAATGTAAAGCGTAGCCTACCATGCAATTAGTACCAATTTCCAGTGACTTTGAGGCCCTTCCCGGACGGGACGACGTTCGGGAGGAAGCAATGGCTGTGAAGGGTTTATAGTTTGATTTTTTTCGGATTGTTTGGCCGCCATTCGTATTGTTTCAGGGCGTTTGTGATTTTCAGAGTAAAGAGGTAGGATTGTATGTTACTTGAGCTTCCGATCTTGCATGAGGCATAATCGAAGTTCTTTGTTCCCACAATTCTGCTAGTGTTGCTGATTGAGGGATGTCCATGTTTGCAGATCCTTCTCTAATCAAAGATTCCTTAACATTCGCAAACCAAGACCAATTTGAAGACCAGTCTAGGAGATTTGGTGGGTTAGGCAGTGTGATAAACTCAAAATTAATACCCTAAAAGTATTAAAGCTGTAGCTGCAGTATAGTAAGGGTCGAACCACAAAGACTCAAGAAAATCACACAATAGATCAATTAGTTTCGAATTAAGCTAAGCAATTCAGTTGAAACAGAAATAAATAAACAATAAAAGAGTTGATTAAATTCGATGAAGGAAAGATAGGTTCAGAGTATTTCTCAGGAAATCAAAGAATGCAGATAACCAATCAGTCAGGATTCAGGTTATGCACGGTTCTTGAACTCAAATCACTAAGCTATAATTAAGCAACTGTCGTTGCGAGAATTATCTAAGTCTAAATCCTATAATTCCAAATTTCTTTGCAAATCCTAAAGATCTAAACCAGCTTTAAAGTTCAGGTTTGATATGTTCACAAAACAACTAAACCAAATCTCTTTGCGGATAGCTATTTTGCTCACCCTAAGTTCTGTCAGATTATCAATTGCACTGTCGTGCCTAATCGATTAAGCTAAGATCTAAGTTCCAGATTCGTCAACCTAGAATTAGCTTTGAGAACAACCTATGGTGAATAACTAATTCAGATTATGAATCCTAACTAATCAATTACCAGCACTCAATGAAATCCTTTATGAGAACCCTAAACCTAAAAGTGGATCTACTCAGACATGGAGATTGAAACAAGCAACATGATTGAATAGATCATCAAATCAAATAAATAGAAGAGAGTAAAACAAGGGTTCGAAATCTTCTCTCCGACGAACAGAGTTTCAGACTTGTCTCCCTCAAAAGCTCTCTCAACAAAAACCAGAATAGAATAAGGCATAGCCAACAAAAGTGGCTGAAAAACCTAATTATAATGCTAAAACACGTTCTATGGCTTCTTGTAAATAATAAAGATTTCTGGACCAAGGTGCATATTCTTCAGACTTGTAAAAAGTCGCGTTTCTTCTCTTCATGCAGTCGGTATCGATCGATACCATAAGTGGTATCGGTCGATACTCGGGCTTCAAATCGAGTGTTCCAGCTACACGATCTCTGCTTTGCTCAAAAAGGCTACAAAATGCTTCAATATCTCCAATTATGCTCCAAACGTGCCAAAACCTGAAAAGACTCCAAAAACACTAGAAAGACTCTAAAAACAAGACCTATATCATGGTCAAAAAGGGGTAAAAACCATGATATATCACAGTGGGAAGTTGAAACTACTTGCCGAAATCGTAGGGTTCAGAGGGGAACCGAGAGCATTAGAGAATCAATGATTTGTTTTTTTCTTCTTTCAAATCAAAGATCTGTTTTAAACTTTTGAGTTTAATGCTTTTAAGATTTCTATTAGCCAAAATAAAATGCAAAATAAACTTCCACTTTTTTACTATTTTGATATCGCGTCATATTTTTGCAAACTTGTTGGGGTGAAAATCCCGGCCCACTAAACCAGGCCCAATAAGCCAATGGTAAAAAGGTTGAAGGATTGATGAGGTGAAGAACCGAGCTGAAAGTCACCGGAGTCAGTCCACAGTCAAAGGGGAATAAATGCTAATATGTCAGTCAACCCCGCAGTGACAAAAGACTCGTTCAAACCGGTGATTTAAGACGCCAGAGACCTGAGCGTAACGGCCGAATCCACCATATTAATTGCCATTCATGGCGAATCAAACGGAGTAAATCACAACGTTAAACACGGACTCGAAGTATAAAAGTAAGAGTAATGAAGAGGATAAAAACAACTTCTTATACTCGCAATTAACACTACACACTCAATACTTTTCTTTGTTCTTGTTCTTGTGTAAACACTCTCGAAGATGAAATAATAAACTCATTTTACTCTTGCATTCCTTGTCTAAAAAGATAGGTTCATGGTATTTCTCAGGGATTCAATGAATGTAGATGAACTAACTAACATGATTCAGATTGAGCGCGGTTCTTGAACTCAAATCACTAAAGTATAGCTAACCAACTCTCATTGCGAAAACTATCTAAGTCTAAATCCTAGAATTCCAAATCTCTTTGCGAATCCTAAAGTCTAAACCAGCTTTTAATTCAGGTTTGATCTGTTCACAAAACAACTAAACCAAATCTCTTTGCGAATAGTTATTTTGCTCACCTAGGTTCTGTCAGGTAATTAATCGCACTCTCGTGCCTAACCAATTATCCTAATATCTAAGTTCTAGGTGATCAGGCTAGAATTAGCTTTGGGAACAACCTAAAGCGAAGAACTAATTCAGATGGTGAATCCTAATAAGTCAATTAACCTAACATTCAGAGAAAACCCTTATGAGAACCCTGAACCTAACAAGAGAACTACTCAGACATGGTAATTGAAACAATAAACATGACTGAAATAATTCTCAGATAAATAATGAAAAGTAGAGTAACAAGAGGGTTCGAAATCTTCTCTCGGGTGAACAGAGTCTCAGACTTGTCTCCCTCACAAAACTCAGAAATCAATCCAGCGTCTATCTAACGTTCTTAGCCAAAGTGGCTAAAAAACCTAACTTAAACTCATAAAACACGTTTTGGGCTAAATTGTAAATAATAAAGTCTTCTGGGCAATTTTGCAATTCTTCAACTCTTCATTAAAGTCGCAACTTGTGTCTTGCTGCAGTGAGTATCGACCAATACTAAGGTAGTATCGATCGACACTGAGGCTCCAATTCGGGTACTCAGCTACACAACCTCTGTTTTGCTCCAAAATGCACCAAAAAGCTCTAATATCTCCAATTATGTTCCAAACATGCTAAAACCTGTAAAAGACTCTAAAAGACTCCAAAATAGTAGAAAGACTCTATAAAACGGACCTATATCATGGCTTAAAAGGGGTAAAAACCATGATATATCAACTCCCCCAGACTTAGCATTTGCTTGCCCTCAAACAAATAGAAGACTAAACTAGAGAAAGAGGTTTGAAAACACGGAGACTCACCTATTCATGAAGCATTGCAATGACCCTTTTCCCAAGCACCCAAATGTCACCTAACCAGATCCAAATCTAACCACCATGTACTTCTCCGTAGACATTCGCATCTTCCCCAGACTACACACATTATCTCACAACATTGTTCAATTAAACCCATCATCGCCAGTTTCATCGCTGTGATTAATACCAAGAACCTTCTAGATTCTTTCCCATACAATATCATGATAAGGAACCACCCAATTTCACACTTTGTTTTGTATCATTTTCTCTCTCCCAGACTTATTTCTTATTTTGTTCTCTCTTTCTTTTTTCTTTTTGATTCGCATATACACATCAAGGTATGAGACGCGAGTATTGATGGTGTTTGCCACTGAATCCCCGGTTCTTCCCTCTCAATGTATCAAAGGGTGTAGGCGAATAATGGCATCATAGGAAAATCCTAGTCTCGCTTCCAACCTTTGTGTGATCATTCCTCACCAAGTAGAATAATGGAATCGTTGGAAATTTTCCTAACCCTCTACTCAGAAGAAAATCATTTCATCTTTTTAAGCTCTTATTTATTAACTTATACCAGGGGAGAGAGACACTATCACTTTTAAACACATGGGTTCCTTTATCAGATATGAATGAGGAATCAAGCTCTATGAATACTAACCACATCGATGAAGTGCAGGAATTTGGCTCAGGCTTTAAAGGAACTTTGTTGGAAACATGTGTGTCTTCTAGTTAACTGGTCAGCCTTTGGATTTTTCATTAGTCGATCTAGGGCTGATTCTGTAACAGTAGTCACTTAGAAGCAAAGTCAGAACAATAGGGTCAAGAACAAGATCATAATCTCCAACAAACTTTGACTCAATAAAACAATTTTGACACAAAAACGACTGACTCTAAGAAAAACAAACACAATGTCAGCGACTACCTCCCCCAGACTTAAACAACACTGTCCCCAGTGTTATCTAGCCTAAGTTTGGTGAAGGAAACCAAATGAACCAAGTGGAATTGTGAGAAACGAAGAGGTTACCCGAGATGGGGATGAGTGTCGACCGACACTGCACTGGTATCGATCGATACCAGTGGTTGGTCGACAGAATTCCTCTTGACAGCGATAATTGTGCCCAAAAAGTGTGTCAAACGATCCAAATGTGGTGTGGTAGCACTGTTAGATCACTCAAACACAAGTCAAAAGCAACAAAAATCATAAAAGCATAAGTTCCACAAAGTACAAGATGATAAAATGCTGACATAAGACCCACAATAACAAAAGTTTAAACGAAAAGAAACAGAAAAAGGGAAAAGAAAAACAAACGTGAAACCAGATAAACAGAGGACTAATCCTCCTCAGTGGCGTCAGAGTCATCGCCAGCGGTGCTAGATGGTCCGGCATGATGTGGTGAGCGTGGTGAAAGAGGACGCTGAGACGCCATGCAGCTGCATCGAGACACAACACTCCAAATGGTCTGAAGACTCTCGACAACGTAGCGCTGAAACGGATCCATCTCCATCGCACGTGGCGTAGGAAGAGTAGGTGTAGGGGAAGGTGCGTGGAGCGCGCGGGGTTGACCCCCAGCAGGGCCAGAAGCAGGCAGACGGGCTCTAGTAGCGGAGCCTCGACGTCGAGTCAGAGGTGCAGGCTCCATATCAGCAGTGTCAGGGGCGAAGAGTAGCTGAGCAGGGTCATCTCCAATGTCAGTCAGATCTGTGTTGGGGAGCCTAACCAGATAGTCCCCAACAGAAGTGCTAAAAACCCAGCGCCTATCAGGCTTTAGCCAGCGCAGGTGCTCCAGGTGCGCTAAGTCCATAAGCTCGCGGGCAGTGATGATCGAGCAAATTGCGGTGCTGATCCCAAGGTGCAGAAAAATAGGAGTGAGAAGACTGCCCACTGCCTCGGTCTTCTGGGGACCTGCGGTCCTAGAAGACTTACCGCGTCCAGTAAAAGGCTTCACCTTCAGCGACTCTAAGTGGTGCGCAAAGACAACACCTAAGTTGACCGCAAGGTCCATCTCAGGCCACTCATAAGCCTCATCATAAATAATATCCCCGATCCCAATGGACAACATAATCAGCTCAGTCACCCTCATCTTGTTAGGCTCCATCTTGCACAACAAGGTGTTGCTCAAGATCCTAACAAGACAGCGCATGACATGATGGTGCACATCCATCTGTGTAGTGGTCTTGCTGTCGTAGACCCCGTGCCCGAAATGAGACCAGAATGCCTCAATATCCAAGAACTTGTGAGGAAGCTCGCACCTCGAGAAATCTCTGTTAAACCCATATATGTCGCAGAGCTCCTGGAAAGAAATCATGTAGCGCACACCGCGAATCAGAAACGTCAGTACGCCCTGCTGTACAGTCACCGGAGGCTCACCAGTGTAGTAGACGCGAACAGACGCGAGGAACTGGCGGACCAAGTCGGGGTATAAGTCATATTGCCGCGTAAGCATCGTCCCCAGTCCAATCTTCCGGATCAAACCATCAAGCTCTCTGTCAAAACCCAGATGTCGCATAGTGTGCGTGTCCACAAATCGAGTGGGGCGCACATCAACCTCCTGCCAGGCATTATAGAAGATCGAGTCATAGTCATCCCACTCCTCTGAAATAGGCATGTGCGTGCAAGCCCGACTCTCTGTAATCTCCTTATAGGAGCCCTCGTAATCATCTCTCAAGCGTATCCTGGCCTTCTCGCTGATCTTAGGCCAAGGAAACCGCACCGTTGTGCGAGGAGGCAACGGGGAGGAAGGCGTAGGTGTCTCTGGTGGTGCGTCTTATAAGTGTTCACCGAAGAGCACAGTGAAATCTGTAGAATTCGCTGTCCGAACCTTGTAGCGGTTCCCGGTGAGACAAGCGATAACCGTTCCCACTGTCCAAACCCCGTTTTCTTTGAACTCGACGCGAGCGTGCAACGCGTATTCCTTCTCAGGTGGTTGGGAGCTGGATGCGTCATTGGTACGTGGCTTCTTCCTAGGTGCCAATTGCATCATCAACAAACACAAAACACGGCATAAATCCAACATCTCTCTCAAATACAACAATTCGGCCAAGACAAAGGGTGAGCATCGATGGAAAGAAGATAGGTTCAGTGTATTTCTCAGGGATTCAATGAATGTAGATGAACTAACTAACAGGATTCAGATTTAGCGCGGTTCTTGAACTCAAATCACTAAAGTATAGCTAACCAACTCTCGTTGCGAAAACTATCTAAGTCTAAATCCTATAATTCCAAATCTCTTTGCGAATCCTAAAGTCTAAACCAGCTTTTAATTCATGTTTGATCTGTTCACAAAACAACTAAACCAAATCTCTTTGCGAATAGTTATTTTGCTCACCTAGGTTCTGTCAGGTAATTAATCGCACTCTCGTGCCTAACCAATTATCCTAATATCTAAGTTCTAGGTGGTCAGACTAGAATTAGCTTTGGGAACAACCTAAGGCGAAGAACTAATTCAGATGGTGAATCCTAATAAATCAATTAACATAACATTCAGAGAAAACCCTTATGAGAACCCTGAACCTAACAAGAGAACTACTCAGACATGGTAATTGAAACAATAAACATGACTGAAATAATTCTCAGATAAATAATGAAAAGTAGAGTAACAAGAGGGTTCGAAATCTTCTCTCGGGTGAACAGAGTCTCAGACTTGTCTCCCTCACAAAACTCAAAAATCAATCCAGCGTCTATCTAACGTTCTTAGCCAAAGTGGCTTAAAAACCTAACTTAAACTCATAAAACACGTTTTGGGCTAAATTGTAAATAATAAAGTCTTTTGGGCAATTTCGCAATTCTTCAACTCTTCATTAAAGTCGCGACTTGTGTCTTGCTGCAGTGAGTATTGACCGATACTAAGGTAGTATCGATCGACACTGAGGCTCCAATTCGGGTATTCAGCTACACAACCTCTGTTTTGCTCCAAAATGCACCAAAAAGCTCCAATATCTCCAATTATGCTCCAAACATGCTAAAACCTGTAAAAGACTCTAAAAGACTCCAAAATAGTAGAAAGACTCTATAAAACGGACCTATATCATGGCTTAAAAGGGGTAAAAACCATGATATATCATAATATCACACACAAAAGTCTTGAGACGACTAAGTAAAAGTATCCCAAAGTATAGAGTGGCTTCATCCCAAAATGGGTACGTAGGCAACATGCGAAGTCAAGTACAACTACTAAAAACAAAAACATCTTTATTCGATAAGGATAAAGGGGGGGGGGGGGGGGGCTCCAACGCTAGGTACAAATCAAATTACTAAATCATCACGTCAAAAAATGATTTTCTCTACTCGTATCTTATTAGGACAAATGCGAGACGATGGCAAAACAATCCTCCAGCTCATCGCTTATCCGTTTGCCACAATTAATGAAGGAAGAGGCGGTTAAACCTTTCCTCCAGCTCTTCATTCAGCTCTTCCAGACTGGCGCCTAACGTCGGAAGGATGGAGGAACTTGAACTTGGGGAGAAAAACATCTCGAAAGACCCCTCCTCCTTTTTCCCCCTTCAGTTAGACGAAACAATCCAAGAAAGTATGTAGGAGGGATAACATCCATTGCAAGGCTCGATGTCATCTGCTTCTCGAGCTTTACTCTATATCTCACGAATAGAGATCTCCTCCCATGGGTCTCATCGTAGGACGAAGTTGGTATCCATAATATTTTTAACGACTAAGAATAAGGAAATGAGTCAAAAGAAACATAACAATCACGAGCGGGTAAAACTAAATTAAGGAAGTATAAATTTTTTTACCTCATCCTCGAGAATCATATCTTGCAGAGAACCCTTTGGAACATAATTCAAAGGAATCATAGAAGTCATCGAAGTTGATCCTGATGAATTCGGTGAGAACAATATGATATTCTCACATTTTACCTCTTTTAATCATTCATTTAGTTTAAGTTTTGTTTCTTTTACTTGTGTCTCATACCATTTCTCTAGTGTTTTGTTCTCATTTAGAGTTTAGAGTGTTCATACTAGATCCTAGAGAGTCTTGCATGTTTTGGAGTATGTTTCTAGGTGTTTGGAGACCTTTGGAGACTTTGGAAGAGCTTGCACTTGGACTTGGATCATGAGAGGATGGCTAGAAGCGAAGGTGAAATCGGACTGACCACGCTGGCCCACAGCACCGGCCTGTCACCGACCGGTGTCCCAACCTCAAGGCGGGCAGCACCAACCCTCGACAGACCGGCACGCTCGTCTGGTGTTGAACGTTCGCTGGGACAGGTGCAACACCGACCCGCCACACTGGTCCACAACTACCCGGTGCCAAGGAGCGTCCACCTCATCAGATACACATCACCGACCTTCGATGGTCCGGTACGCCCGTCCGGTGTTGGACGTTTGCTAGGACTGGCCAAATACCGGCCCGCAGCACCCCTCGGGCATCGACCGGTGCCAAACTTCATGACACGCCATGCCGGACTAGTCTCGACCGATACGCCCTTCCGGTGTTGGACGTTTAATCGGGCAGGCCAAATACCGGCCCGCAACACCGGCCCGCCTCGACCCAGCATGAGACTCTCGACCGAAGACCATCTACACCTGGCCGGCTACACCGCCCGACCACCGACTGGTGTGAAGAACGATGATCCAAACCCGATCGGGTCAAGACCCGGTTTGTTCTGGGTTGACCCGGTCGCCCACCTTTATTATAAATACCCGAAACCTAGTTATTTTGTGATCTAAATTTTTCTCTAGCTAAAAACCTCCCTTTTAGGGCACTTGTGATTTGTAAGAGAGATCTTCTTTGGTTTTATGCAATTTAAGTTTGGATTTCTTAATTTATATCTTCTATCTCTTCTCCCTTAATCAAATCATCATCTAATCATGAGATTTAACATCTTCTTCATAGGATTTGTTGGGTTCCCAATGGTTAGTGAGTAGTCTTTTAGGATTTGAGGATGTGGTTGATTTAGGGTGATTGAGTGGATAATCTATGATGTTTAGGGTCTAGTTTATTGATTTCTCTTCTTGCTAAGTGTGCTTAATGCTATATTAGGCTTGAGAGAGTTGATCTAGACTTTAGAGAATTTCACACCCACAAGGTGTTTGATGAAATTCTCTAAAGAGCTTAGTTAGAGATAAACATTTTTAACCTATGAGAGTAGTTGCTTAAGGTGTTTATTGGTTGATTTGAACAATGATCTTAATGCTTGCTAATCATTTTATCACAAATGAGAATTTGATCTTGATTTAGTGATTAGCAAAGTGATTAGTACCTTGAGAGAGGATTAGTCATAATTAGTGATCATAACCTAGGGATTAGCATTGTGTGTGTATTGAGCATCATAGATTAGCCATTTGGTCACTCTAGTTCCATAACCTCATCATTGGATTCACCTTTTATTGTCTTTAAACTTCGTTTAGTATTGCTAACTTTGTTTACTTGCTTTTAATTTGCAATTAGCTTGTTAGATTTAAACCAAAAACCAACCCATTTAGCTTGAATTAAGTAGTTCTATGCATTCTTAGTGATTGAGACATCAAATCTATTAGGATTGATCCCTAAATACTACAACCTTGGAGTATTGGGGTAATTGGTATTAGAAACTAAAAATCCTATTATCAATTTGGCGTCGTTGCCAATTGGATTTAGCGTTCAACATTAAGATTTTAGTTCTTCTTGAGATTAAGCTTTCTTTTTATTTCGGTTACTAATCTCTTTTACTTCTTGTTGCTATCTCTCTCTCTCTCTTATAGGTGTGTGCATACGAAATATCGAGGCACCGACGAGCTAGTTGAGCCTATAGACGACATACATCTCTTGGAACGGGGACGTAGAGCAAGGAGAGAAAGGGAACGGGTTCAAGAACGGAGTTACGGATCACCTATCGAGGATGAGAATTGATGATCTCATTCCAATAGATGAATCTCTTCCCGAAGAGCATCTCATGTTGGTAGGCGTTTTGAAGAAAGGCATTGAAGCGGTGAGAGTTCTTGAGGAAGCTAAAAGCTTGGAGGATGAGAAGTTGCCATGGTATGCGGACTATGTCAACTACTTGGCTTGCGGGAAAGAACCGCCAAGGATGGATGGTTATCACAAGAAGACATAACCCGTTTCTATTGGGACGAGCCCTACTTGTACATTCTTTGTAAGCACAAGCTCTATCGAAGATGCATACCCGAGGAAGAAGTAGATGGTATCTTGATGCATTGTCACGGTTCGGCGTATGGAGGTCACTTCGCTTTGTTCAAGACAGTTGCTAAGGTTCTACAAGCGGGTTTTTGGTGGCCAATTATGTTCAAGGATGCTCAAGAGTTTGTGTCTAGGTGTGATGCTTGCCAAAGAAAGGGCAACATAAGTAGAAGAGATGAAATGCCACAAAATCCAATCCTTGAGGTCGAGATCTTTGACGTTTGGGGAATAGAGACTTCATGGGGCCGTTCCCTTCATCCTATGGAAACCAATACATATGGCGAAGGTGGTTCTCAAGCTTTTCAAGACGGTCATTTTTCCACGGTTTGGAGTTTTAAGGGTGGTGATAAGTGATGGTGGCTCCCATTTTATTAACAAGGTGTGAGAGCTTGCTTAAAAAGCATGGAGTCAAACACAAGGTTGCCACGCCCTATCACCCCCAAACAAGTGGGCAAGTTGAAGTGTCTAAATGCCAAATCAAGGCGATCCTAGAGAAGACCGTGGGGAGTTCAAGGAAGGATTGGGCGAAGAAGCTTGATGATGCTCTATGGGCCTATAGCTCGAGTACAAGGCATTATGGGCCATGAAGCTTCTCAATTTTGATCTCAAGACGGCTCAAGAAAGGCGTTTGATCCAATTGCAAGAACTCGATGAGATCCGGCTTGAAGCTTATGAGAGCTCCAAAATCTACAAGGAGCGAACCAAGGCCTTTCATGACAAAAAGATTGTGCACAAGGACTTCAAGGAGGGGAACCAAGTGTTGCTTTACAACTCAAGGCTCAAGTTGTTTTTCGGGAAGCTAAGGTCTAGATGGTCCGGTCCGTTCGTGATCAAAGAAGTTCGGCCATACGGGGCCATTGTGCTTGTGAACAAGAACGGGGAAGAGTTTATCGCAAACGGTCAAAGGCTCAAACCGTATCTCGCCAATGAAATCATTGAAGAAGGAGGCTCACTCCTTCTCGATGATGTTCCTCAAGCCTAAATGGGGTAACAAACGTCGAACTTAGTGACGTTAAACAAAGTGCGCTTGGGAGACATTCCCATGTTTATCCTTGTATATACTTTTCTTTTTCCTCTTTTTTAATATTTTCTAGTTCTTTTTAATGTTTTGTTAAGTGTCTATAGGGTTCTTGATGGTCTAAGAGGTGAATTCTAGGAAAAGGAAGTGGATAGCGTAGGCAGTATCGGGCTTGCACACCAGATGGAAGTGGAACGGTATTGGAGGTTGGCCAAACCAGGAAAAAACCGGTCCTCTACACCGACTGAGGTTGGCCCGGTGTGGCACCACCGCCCTCATGCACCGGATGGAGAAGGACCGGTATTAGGCACTTGCAAAAATCAGGAAAAATGCCGGCTAGCAACACCAGTCGAGGTCGGTCCGGTGTGAGTACACCGATCGCATGCACCAGATGAACAAGAGCCGGTGTAAAGACCCAAGACGTTCACGTCAAAAACGTGCCGGTTGCATGCACCAGATGAACGTGACCCGGTGTTGGCACCCAAGGAAGCTTAGTTGAGATGCATACCGGACGCGCGTGCCAGATGGATCTTGCCCGGTGCGTCATTTTGTCTAGCGGTCCACGGCGCAGATCTCTTGACCGCTGGTCCGCCCGATGCCTCCCGCCAGGTAAGTGACCCGACCCGGCCAGGTAAGTCTTCTCCCTCTCTTTTTGCGCGACCTAAACCTCCTTCTGGTTATGGCGAAGAGCTAGACGCCAACCCGGAGGAAGATCAACCACGGGTGAGAAGAAGGGGTCCAAGGCAAGACGACTTAGGAGAGGCGAAAGGTACCACGACACCAACACTCTCATGACATGAAGCTTAAGGCACCTACGTTTGCTGGGAAAGTTGATCCCGAGGCTTACTTGGAGTGGGAGCAACACATGGAGCATATTTTTGCGTACTACGACTACAACGAGCAAAGAAGGCTAGCTTTGGCCGTTGCTCAACTCACTGACCATGCTCTCTCATGGTGGGATCGTGAGGTAGCTGACAGGAGAAGGAGTCGTTCACCTCAGGTCGGTAATTGGCGAGAGATGAGACAACTCATGAAGAAGAGATACGTCCCGAGCTACTATCATCGAGATCTTCAAAAGAGGTTCCGACAATTGACCCAAGGCACCAGGGGTGTAGAGGAATATTTTGAGGAGTTTGAGCACCTCAGAAACCGCCTGGAGCTAGATGAGGACACTGAGGCACTCATGGCTCAGTTCTTAGACGGACTCAACGAGCGGCTAAGTCACAAAGTAGAGAAGCTTTCATACCATGACTTGAAGGACATCTTGCACCATGCCATTCAAGCTGAGCAGCACTTAAAGAAGAAGTCCTATGCTACTGGAAGAACAAGGAGTAGCCCAGCATGGGACCAGAACCGAGCCAAGGCCCAAACTCCAACCAGCTTTCCATCTAAGGCCGCGGAGAAGGGGAAGTCGGTCGCCATCGACCCTAGGTTCACTTCTAAGGCATTTGAGCCTAATCAAGGTAAGTTTTCTACTCCTGGTATTTCTAGAACTCGTGATATAACATGTTTTAAGTGCAAGGGCAGAGGACACATGGCTAGAGAATGCCCAAATCCCCGAGTTATGATCATGTTGGATTCGGGCGAGTACGAGTCTCAAGATGAGGCCGACACTGAGATGGCTGAAGCAGCTACTGAAGAGGTGGATTGTGAGGCTGAATATGGCGAGTCTCTGGTCATAAGGCGAGCTTTGAACCTCACGGTTCAACCCGACGAGACAGCTCAAAGAGACAACATCTTTCATACAAGATGTTCCATCCGAGGCAAGGTATGTAACTTGGTAATAGATGGGGGGTCGTGTACCAATGTAGCAAGTGACTACATGGTCACTAAGCTCTGCCTCGAACGAACTAAACACCCTCACCCATATAAGCTAAGATGGTTAAATGATAAGGCTGAATTGCGCGTAACGGACCAAGTGCTTGTACCATTCAATGTGGGCAAGTACTCGGATGAGGTTGTGTGTGATGTTGTTCCTATGCAAGCTGGCCATCTTCTTCTTGGTAGACCTTGGCAGTTTGACAAGGACGCCATGCACCATGGCCGTAGTAACATGTATTCATTTGTCCATGATAAAAAGAAGTATAATTTGACGCCTCTTACACCTACTCAAGTGCACGACCTACAAGTTAAGATGCTAAAAGAAAAAGAAATTTCGACCAGGATCAACATGTTAATTAAGCCTAGTTATATTTCTAAGGCAATCACTTGCAAAGAACCGGTATTACTAATGATCTTCAAGGAAGCTTTGAGTGCAGGTTCTAGTGCGTTGGAGCAACAACTTCCTACTTAGATTACTCAACTCTTGGATCGATTTTCTGATATCTTCCCTGACGAGATACCTCCTGGCTTACCTCCCATACGAGGAATAGAGGACAAGATCGATTTCGTGCCCGGAGCCCCATTGCCCAATCGAGCCGCGTACCGCGTTAACCCAGAAGAGGCCAAGGAGCTAGAAAAGTAAGTGAGGGAACTTATGGACAAGGGCTATGTTCGTGAGAGCCTTAGTCCATGTGCCGTTCCAGTCCTTTTGGTGCCCAAGAAGGATGGAACGTGGAGGATGTGTGTGGATTGTCGCGCGATCAACAACATAACGATCAAAACCGACATCCTATACCGAGGTTAGATGATATGCTTGATGAGCTCTCTGGTTCTAATGTGTTTTCTAAGATTGACCTCAGGAGTGGATACCATCAAGTTCGAATGAGAGAAGGTGACGAATGGAAGACGGCCTTCAAAACGAAGCAAGGCCTCTACGAGTGGCTAGTTATGCCGTTCGGGCTAACTAACGCGCCAAGCACCTTCATGAGGCTCATGAATGAGGTTCTAAGGCCCTACATCAGTAAGTTTGTAGTGGTATATTTTGATGATATACTCATTTATAGTCGAACTCTAGTTGAGCATGTAATTCATTTGGAACAAGTTCTTAAGACGCTTCAACGAGAAGGCCTTTACGCCAACTTGAAGAAGTGCACATTTTGCGCTAATGAACTTGTGTTATTAGGCTTTATTGTGAGTTCACAGGAACTTAGAGTGGACCAGGAGAAGGTCCAAGCCATCCAAGAATGGCCCACACCAACGACCATTAGCCAAGTTCGTAGCTTCCACGTATTGGCTAGCTTTTACCGTCGGTTCGTGAAGGACTTTAGCACTCTTGCTGCACCTCTCACTGCCATCATCAAGAAGGACGTGGCATTCAAGTGGGGAGCAGCCCAGGAAGAGGCCTTCAAAGGCCTAAAGGATCGTTTGACGCATGCTCCCGTTTTTACTTTACCCGATTTCTCTAAAACGTTTGAAATTGAGTGTGATGCCTCAGGTTTAGGGATCGGTGCTGTGCTTACTCAAAGAGGAAAACCTGTTGCTTACTTCAGTGAGAAACTAAGCGGAGCCACGCTCAACTATCCTACATATGACAAGGAGCTCTACGCCTTAGTCCGAGCAATAGAGACGTGGCAGCATTATCTACTCGCGAAGGAGTGTGTCATCCACACGAACCATGAGACTTTGAAGCATCTTAGGGGTCAGACTAACCTCAAGAGAAGGCATGCTAAGTGGCTGGAGTTTATAGAGACGTTCCCCTATGTGATCAAGTACAAGAAGGGAAATGATAACGTGGTGGCCGATGCCCTATCTCGGAGACATGCGCTAATATCGACCATGGAGGCCAAGGTTCTTGGGTTTGAAATGATTATTCCATTATATGAATCTGATGTTGATTTTGCAGAGATATACAAGAACCATGGAAAGGGAGCCCACGTTTCTTACTATGTCCATGACGGCTATCTTTTTAAAGATAAACGCCTATGCATCCTGCGATGTTCGTTAAGAGAGCTTATAGTCCGAGAAGCTCATGGAGGAGGCCTCATGGGTCATTTTGGTGTTGAGAAGACTCTTGCCATGCTGAAGGAGCACTTCTTTTGGCCACAACTTAAGAAGTCGGTCGAAACTTTCTGTGCAAGATGTATCACTTGCAAGAAAGCCAAGTCTCGGGTTCACCCGCACGGTTTGTATCTTCCTTTACCGATTCCTACTTTACCATGGATTGATATTTCTATGGACTTTGTGCTAGGTTTGCCTAAGATCAGGCACAAGGACTCCATCTTTGTCGTGGTGGATCGGTTCTTGAAGATGGCACACTTCATTCCATGTGCCAAGACAAACGATGCTACACAAACCGCGGACCTCTTTTTCAAGGAGATTGTCCGACTACATGGAGTACCTAGGACGATCGTCTCGGATCGAGACACCAAGTTCCTGAGCCACTTTTGGAGAACCCTTTGGAAGAAGCTAGGAACCAAGCTGCTCTTCTCCACGACCTGCCATCCACAAACCGATGGCCAAACTGAAGTCGTTAACCGAACGCTTGGAACGTTGCTTCGAGCAACAATAGGGAGAAATCTTAAAACTTGGCTTGAAGCTTTACCTTTTGTCGAGTTTGCTTATAATAGAGCTGTCCATAGTGCTACTCATTTGTCCCCTTTTCAGGTTGCATATGGATTTAATCCACAGACGCCATTGGATCTTAAGCCTCTACCTCAAACGGAATTTTTAAACCTCGACGGAGCCAAGAAGGCCGAGGAAGTGAAGAAGCTACACCAAGCGGTCAAAGACCAGCTGGAAAAGACCAATGCTCAACGTGTGAAGCAAGCAACCAAGGGCAGGAAGCACGTATCCTTCGAAGTTGGAGAATGGGTGTGGTTGCACATGAGACCGGAGAGGTTCCCGGACCAACGCAAATCGAAGCAATCACCACGTGGAGACGGCCCATTCAAAATATTGGAGAAAATCAACGATAACGCCTACAAGCTAGAACTCCCAGGTGAGCTTAAGGTGTCTGCTACATTCAATGTTTCTGACTTAGCTCGTTTTGATGCAGGTGATGACGTTTTCGGGTCAAAACCTCTTGAAGAGGGAGGGATTGATGAGGACATCGAGTCAACGACCCAAGTCATACAAGCACCACTTGTGCCAAGTGGACCAGTGACTAGAACCAGGAGCAGGAGCTTGGAAAAGAAGTTCAACATGTTCATGGACCAGCTCGGACACGACGGTTTCTTCAGTACTGAAGGTTGGCATCGATCGATACCTAGCGCTAGTATCGATCGATACGTGAGCACCTATTGGGCCGACTCTTTCAAGCTGGTTCCACATATGATCCGGAGCGATCCTGGAAACGATCCACATATGGATCCGAAGCTCTCTGAGTCTAGTTTCCAGAACATTAAAGATCATTCCAAGACTCCACACCAATCGGACCAGAACGCCCCAACACTGAAGGCATATCGGCTGGACCCTCTTCTAGCCGATAACACTAAGTGGCCACTCATCAAACCCAAGTTCGTGGCCCACTTATCTATGCTCGTCGTCAACTCACCAGAGACGACTTAGGCCCAAGGAGGTCATTAGTTGGGTTTGTGGATCATTTGTGTGCTCTTTTCCCACCCTTCGTTTTTGCCCCACTGGGTTTTGCGAAGATGGGTTTTTAACGAGGCCAAACGATTCGCAATATCATTGGCCCATCTAATGACTCTCTGTAAGCCCACTAGAGCAAGCAGCAAGGCCTCTTTTTCCTTAGTCTATTTTCGTTTTTGTACTAAAGACCCAATTGTTTTAGGGTTCTTTTTTTCTTTAGCGTTGTTTTCCTCTTTAAATACTTAGAGGTTTAGTCTAAAACGATCACGCAGACAATAATAAAAGTTTCTCATCGTTTTTGTTTCACAAAAACCCTACCTCTCTCTCTAGTTTGTGAGCTAAGTCCAACTACAGAGATTTCCTTGAAGTATCAATAGGCCAACGCACCTATTGTGGTTCTCAGCACTCCACCCTCAATCCATCCTATCCCGTTGAAGATAAGGAGAGACCGTTGTCCAATTGTCTCAGCAATTCTGGTCTAGATCTCGACCCTCTCGGCCAAGACTCGGCCCTACCGACCCAAAGACTCGACCACGGTCTCGGTGTGTAGGGTTTGGAGCGTGCATCACATAAACTCTCGTTTGCAATTAGATAATCAATGAGCATTAATAAACAATCCCAATTAGTTCACTAATCACCATTGACATCAACTCTCATTGGCAAGGATGTGAAAAGCTCACAAAAGGCTTGGTTCAAGCATTTCATCGAACACCTCTCGGGCGTGAAATGCCGTAGTTCTAGATTTGATCTCTCAATCTAAATCTAGCATTAAGAGCTAACCTATGTGAATGATCTAACAATGATCAACTTAATTCATCATCATCTAACCATCAAGACAATTGACTAACGATGCTAATACACACAATCTATGCTATTCCTTAGGTTAAGATCACTAATTATGACTAATCCTCTCTCAAGGCACTAATCACTTTGCTAATCACTAAATCAAGATCAAATTCTTATTTGTGATGAAATGATTAGCAAGCATTAAGATCAATATTCAAATCAACCAATAAACACCTTAAGCAACTACTCTCATAGGTTAAGAATGTTTATCTATTTCTAAGTTCTTTGGGGAATTTCATCAAACACCTTGTGGGTGTGAAATTCCCAAAGATCTAGATTGACTCTCTCAAGCCCAATCTAGTATTAAGATCACTTAGAAAAAAAGGAAAGCAATGATTTTGAATCTAAGCATCACAAATCAATCATCAACCCATAAAAATCAACCAAACCAAAATCCAACAAAAACCCTAAAGTCTAAACATGAAGAACAAAAGAGAAAAAGACATAAAGATAAAGAAAATGCATTAAATAAATGATAAGGTTGAAGAATCCTTCACTAGAGTGGCATGAATGATGAAGATCCATCCAAAATCATCATAGGAAGAGTTTGGGATAAAACCCAACTCTAGAAAGAAGAAAGCTTCCCATCAAAAATAGGTTTCAAAAGTATTTATAGAAAAATGGGCAAACCGGATCAACCCGGAACAAACCGGGTATTGACCAGGCCAAATCTGGGTTTTTGCTGATTCTGGTGGTCTGTACCGACCCATTCTGGATCGGTACAAATGGTCGGTACAGATCTTCCTTGTATAGGTCGGTTGTGCCGAATGAAGCTTGGTCGGTGTGAGAGAAATCGCTCGGTGTTGGGGCATGCCCGGACGTGTGCCGGATCGATGCTTGGATGGTGCGATAAGTGAGTTGGGTCGGAGAGATTTGTACCGAGCTGTAGTACCGACCTAGGATGGGTCGGCACTAATCATCATGAAGATGCACGCTGCATGGAGCTGGTCGACGTTGTCGGCAAGAGGAATGCATGCCGGGTGGTTCTTGGACGGTACAAGAAGTGGAGCTGGATCGTTACAGGCCTCTGCCTCAGTACTGAGCAGGTTGTACCATATGAGAAGGGGTCGGCATGAGAAGTGGCTTGTACCGACCGAGGTGTGCCGATCCAAGTCTGGTCGGTATGGGTCGTCAGTTTCGAGGCCAGTCGTACATGGCTTCAGTAAAAAGAGCGTACCTCACAAACTACATGTCCGAATGACCTCAAACCAATTCCAGAAGTCAGCTAACTCCTTCCTCTACAAATTCCATGAGCACCATTGAAGCTGCATCAGATCGGAGGGTTGCCGTCCAGCCACGTCTTTGAGACGCCTCGGATGATCCTTGCATCCTACTTTGCTTCATTGCTCCAAATATCTCCAAAACACCAAGAAACACTCCAAATGCATGCAAAAACTCTCTAGGACCTAATGCAACATCATAAACTCTAATAAAGACCTAAATGCAAGACAGAACCATGATTATGCATGCAAATGACAAGAGAATGTTGACTAAAATGCATGTTAAAACATGTAAATTATGAGAATATCACCTTGCTCGGCTTATTTCCCCTAACGAGGTTGTACTCTTGTTTCGCGTTAGCCAATAGGAACCATGGTTTCTCTTTCGTGATGTTCACACAGAATAATCTCTCGAACACCTTGACGTTGATCGGGATACCGCAATCCTCTCCAAGGATGAGAAGTCCAACGATGTTGATAATCGTGGCACGCTTGAGTTGGGAAATCGCGATACGTCGGTGATTACAATAACTATAAAGTAGTTCGGGAAGAGGAAATTGAAGACCACACCTTCTGAAGTAATCCTCATACACACAGACATAGCCCTCAAGGGCATCCCAGGGTCTTTGGTTATCACCCGGGATACGAAAGGCAATCTCGTCAAGAGCTCCACATTGCTCTAGAGTACTCAGTACGGTGTTCCTCATTGAACGGGTCGGCCCAACGCAGCACGGTGTAACTGATCTACGAGCTGTTGACGGAACGATTTCTTTCGTCGGACGGACTCTTTCCTCTTTAGCTTCAGCCAACTGAGTGGCCAATGTTGCGTCAAGACAAACTTGTTCGTTGACCTCGACGACTTGCCTATTTTCAAGATCAGCGTCAAGCCGAACTTGATCGTTCACCTCGGCAATCTGCTCACCTTCAAACTGAACCTGAGCATCTGTCTCACGACTATCTCTATCCACAAGATGCGGAACTTGGACAGCAGCTCGGGAACTACTAGGAACGACAGGAGCAAAGCGCGAGTTGCGCCTGACTAACTCTTGCCTAACCCCGCTCAGACCATCGTCGGATGAATAATCTGGATCCAACGAGCTGGCGAACAACTGGAGAGCGATGTTTGGATCTTTTGGAGAAGGAGTTCGGTCGTTAACAGAAATCGAAGAAGATCTCGAACTCATCTCGATAAAAGAGAACAAAACCGGAGCAAAAGGATGAAGAACAGTTTGAAGATGGACGAACAGTTTGAAGATGGGTCGGAAAGTTTGAAGATCTTAGAAGAAGATCGGAGGAATCACGGTGGCAACCGATCGGATAACTTTGAAGCGAAAATAAATCTAGAGATAAGGGAGAACGCTAGAGAGAGAAAAAGAAAGCATACCTTTTATAAGCAAGAAAGAAGTGAAGAATCGGGAGAGTTTTAGGATATTTATAGAGTAAAAAGCAATTATGGCGACTCCTCGATTCCCGCGACGGTTAGAGAAACCAAATCGACACATCTTTTCAAAAAAGATTCACCGAACTCAAGAACATCCGAGCCCGAGAAGACCGAGTTAAACCTACCAATCTCGATCATACACCGAGTTAGAGTTTCATTGTAGAACTAGCCAATCTGAAGACTTCTGCACAACGTTAACAAGTTCAGAATGTCAGGAAGAAGTACCGATCTCAATTCTAACCGAGCTAAACAATTCTTGATGAACTTCTCCGAACTCAAAAAATTATTTCGCCGAACTTAGGGGGGGACTAATTGTTAGTGGTGAGTTTAGCACTCTGATAGTAGACTTTTGCAAGTCTTGAGATCAATTACTCAATATACAAGTAGTATATGAGGTATCAATCGAATGGGTTTGACTCAATACACCAAGAATGCATATAGCTTCCTAAGTTAAGCTAAAAAGGTTGGTTTTGGTGATTAAGCTAGTGAACTATCAAATAAAAGACAAGTGACAAGAGCTAAAGACACTAAACGATGAGTAAAACAATGACAAAAGGCGAATTCAAGGATAAGGTAATTGAGATAAGGCAATCCAATGGCTAATTAATGATGTCCAATGCTATGAAGACTAATCCCTAGGCAAAGATCACTAATCTTAACTAATCCTCCTCAAGGCATTAATCACTTTGCTAATCACTAATCCAAGATCAAATTTCCATTTGTGAATCACTAATTAGCAAGCTTTAAGTCTAAACATTCAAGATCAACCAAATAATCACTATAGGCAACTAATCTCTTATGCTAGAAATGAATATCTCTTGATTAGTTCATCAAGGCATTTCATCAAACACCTTGTGTGCATGAAATGCCTTATGATCTAGATCCACTTTCTCAAGCTAGATCTAGCTTTAAAACCACTAATCAAGAAGGAAAATCATATAATCTAATCCTAGACATCATTAATCATCCATGGAATCACCCTGAATCTACCAAACCCTCAAATCCTAGAAGACTCACTAATCATGAAGAACACACCAAATCTTGTGAAAGAGGTGATGTTAATCATGATTAGAGATTAGGAAGAGGAAAGATTAGAGAAAGAACACAAGAATTAAACTCAAACTTTCATAACTCAAAAGATCCTTGGGAAAAATCTCAAAAACCCTATAGAGAGAGGTTTTTGTTCTTGAGAGAAAATGAGATAAAAAGGGATAAAAGATAAGATAGATCCAAAAAAATGGGTTTCCACATATTTAAAAATGTTTCTGAGCTGGGTCAGATCGGGTCAACCCAGAACAAACCGGGTTTTAACCCGGTCAAGTCTTTGGTCGAACTTTCCATACCGGCCGAATCTTGGCCGGTATGGAGAATGCTGGTCGAAGACTTCTACGCCAGGCAAATCAAGGCCGGTATGTGTGGCCGGTATTCCTCCTGGTCGGGTGTTGGTGCAGCACCGGACGTGTGTGCCGGTCGTAATTGGGGCGGTATTGATGGATACGTCTTCCTTAAAACGGCGATAACTCCCTAACCAGATGTTCGAATGACCTGATTCAAACTCCCCTGGACAGGTAACTCACTCCTCTGCAACTTCCATGAAGGTAGTCAAAGCTGATTCAGATCGGAGGGCCTCCGTCCAGCCACATCTTTCCGGCGTCTCGGATGGACTTTGCATTTCACTTCGGCCCATTTCTCCAAATATAGCCAAACTGCCTCCAATCACCTAGAAAGTACTCCAAAACATGCAAGAACTCACTAGACCTAATGCAAATGTCCTAATCTCTAAATGAGACCTAAATGCAAGACAAAACCATGATTATGCATGCAAACGACACAAAACTCTAAGTGAGATGTATGCTAAAACATGCAAAATATGAATATATCAATTCTCCCAAACTTAAACATTTGCTTGTCCTCAAGCAAACTAGAATAAGAAAAGGGAGAAGATTAAAAATGGGAGCTCAAATCCAAAAGTGCCATAAAAATAATCTAAGCCAAATGTCCAAGTTGCAGACTTCATGATGCGATCAAACAAACTTACTCAAAAGTGACTAGCCATACTTATCCTTGCATGGCTTACATTCAAACCTCAACCTACACAAACTTTCATATCCTCCAACCCCTTGACATTGATTAAGTGTAATATACGTGAATCATGCTTATGCAAAATCAAATGGATTCGTTTGGCTAGGGACGAGGTTATGAAATGAAGATGATCTCATTATCATGCGTGGTTAATCAAATGTAGGGATCTCTCAAGAAAAGAGCAAACTTTAGCAAAATGCTAAAGGTAAAAGGCAACCTATGCATACAAGGGTAAATTCTCATCTACCCTTTGCCTAAGATGTCTCTAACCCTAGCATCTCTAACCCATTGCTCCCAAGCCTAAGCTACCCTCTCTCTCAAGGCGTTTTTCCTTCATCACACACATGTACTTCTTGTTCTTTCACTTTATCTTCTTCTCACTTGGGGGAATGCCTTCTTCTTCCTTGTTTTCATGGCTTGGTGCTCTCTTTGTCGAAACCTTAGTTCTTCTTTTTCTTCATTCTTGTTCATGCCCCTTATTCACATCTTTGATTCCTTAGCCAATTTTGGCTTCTTTTCTTTTTCTCTTTGCACACTTTGAGGCTATTCATATATTTAGAGCTATCCTTACAATCTTGCACCAACCAAGTCAATTATTTCATTCCCTTATTTCTTTCTCCCCATCTATTCTTTTCATTCCACCATATCACTCTTATCAAACCCACTCACCTAGTTTCCAAACCGTTCCCAATATCATTCCAAGAACTTCCATCCTAGCTAGCCTATTCCTAGATTAACTCCTTGATGATGGAGCTAAAACTACATGAGAATTCCTCCTTGTCGCCCTAAACCTAACACTTTTTGCCAAGTTTGCTCGAAAGAATGCCTCTCAATCACACACGAAAATCTTTGGCTAGAAAGGAGGGTGAGTTCAAGGTGTGGGAAACCATTCCAATAATGGGATATGGCTACTTGGATAAACGAGAGTTGTAAAAACGGAAAAGAATATCCAAGTATGTATATGGTGATCCACGAACCATCCAAAAATGCATAAACACAATAATTACAAGTCAAAATTAAGGTTATCACTTAGATGGGGTTGAATTCAAGTCAATGTTTGCTTCAATCAAGACAAGAACAATAAGACATGAGATCAAGGCATGGTTCGTTCTTAATTTCTACACGAGATCAAAGCATCAAGTAACTAGCAACAATGGCATTGGACTAAGCTCTTAATATGGTACTTTACAAGGAAAAATATATCGTTGTTCCTAATGCTCATGCAAGGCTACCTTATATGCTATGCATCTAGACTCAATCCTACAAAAGTTCAAAATTGTTCAAATTTATTGAAAATGCATGATATGCATGAGACTCAAGATACAAAAGGCAAAATAAGATCACAAAACACATGATTAGACACCGGTCCCTCCCCCAAACTTAAATCACAACGTCTCGGTGTGAAAGAAGATCAAGAGAGAGACCAAAAACGAAAGATAAAAATGCAAAGAGACTCAAAAGGAAAGAGTTACTTACAAATGAGGAGTGAGACTAGATGAATGGAGATGAATGAAGAGCTTTCGACATCAACACCAATGTGCCTTGCCACGACCTTGCAACTACCAAGAACCTTGCAACCACTCAACAAAAGATCAAAAACAACAAAAAACATAGAAAGACATATAAAGAAAGTATGTACAATGATAAGCTTGGGGTGTCTCCCAAGAGCACTTTGTTTAAAGTCACTAAGTTTGACTTTTGTTACCCTTTTAGGCGGATGATGGAGGAGTGTGAGCACTCCATGGCGGTTCCTTAAGCTCGAGTTTGAGAACTTTACCCATTAAGCTTTGAAGACCGGCTTCACTTTTCTCTCTAACCTCCAGTGTGAGGATTGCTTTAGCCTTGGAAAAAGGTTTGGAACGTCCCCTACATTTGACCTTGTATTCAATCATCCCTTCTTCATGTTTCCATGGGATGAGAGTCACGGTGAAAGGTTGGTCTAGCAAGGGTCCAATCCCATTGAGCATGCTTGGTTTCCTCTCCTCGGACCTAGTCTTTGTCCTCTTCTTAGCAACCTTGCCACTTTTAACCTCATTCTCCGTCGTGGTGTTGAAGAGGGATCTCAAGCAATATCCATCTAAAGCAAGTGGTTCTTCAATCTCCCCATAACTCATCGTTGCACAAACGCGCACATACTCAACCTTTCGGGCTTGGGTTTCATTGTCCCCACAAATAATAGTCCCACAAATAGCGGTGGAAGAAGGCATCATTGTGTAGAACATCTTGTCATCCACGTTCTTAAGAACTACCTTCTTGTTTATGAAATTCAAGCTTGCACCGGTTGTGTTGAGGAATGGAGTCCCGAGAAGTAGAGGGAGCTTTTTGTTTGGTGCCATCTCCATTACAACGAAGTCCTTTGGTACGAGGCACTCTCCGATCTTGAGAGGGAAGTCTTCAACCAAGCCAAGAGGTATCTTTGTGGAAGAGTCTCCAAATGTGATAGTGGAGGGGTAATCATTCAAACTATCTATCCCGAGTCGTTTTGCCATTTCCAAGGGCATGACATTTACGGTTGAGCCCGAGTCACACAAAGCATCATCAATCTCCAAGCTTCCAAGGGTGCAAGATATGGAGAAATTCTCGGGGTTTCCAAGCTTTGGAAGAGTCTTAGGCTCGATCCTTGTTGTGCTTGCACTTTCTTTTGTGCCTTAGTGAGGAAACGACCGGGAAATGGGAGTGGAGGTTCATATGGAGGAGGTCCATTGCAAGAGGTCTCTTTCTTGGCCAAAACAAGGGTTTCCACGTTTTTCCTCTTAACCACGTTCTTGATGGACTTCTCAACCTTGTTACTCTTTTCTTCAACCAACATCATATCATTCTCACTCCCAAGGGTCACCTCCCCACCTTGTTGCGCAATATCCTCATTGAGATTTAAGGAGAGCTCTCTAGATGAAAAAGGACTAGTGAATAGCCCGAGGAACTCCTCAATTATGTGTTTGTGCTCGTCAAGAGAGGAAAAGGTATTGCAAAATTCCTTAGAGGTTTGTATTGCCTTTTCGGTTAAAGAGCTTTGAGGATGATATGAGGAAGGGGCGGCACTCCTTTGCTCCATTTGTTGCACCTTTGAGCTCAATGCCTCAAACTTGCTATTAAGATCATTGTAAGAGAAAATGACCTTGTTAGTAGTTTCCGCTTGGCCCTTGATAAGTTGTTGAAACATGCCACCCAAATCGAGGTCTTGAGACTTGGTAGAAGGAGCTTGGCCGTGAGGTGAAAAGTTTTGTTGAAAGCCGGGTGGAGCAAAGTTTTGCTTTGGTTGGAATCCTCCTTGATAACCTCCTTGGTATCCAACATAGTTAACCTCCGCTTGGTTAGTCGAAGCCATGTCACCATCAATACACCCTTGGTTAGTGGTAACAAAGTTAACCGATGATTGAGAGCTATTAAGAAGCTTATCCAATTTCTCATTAAGAAGCTTCAACTCCGTGGACTTCTTGTGCTCATCAAAATCATGGGTTGATCTCGTTGCTCTATCATAATCTTTCCCATATATCCCATCACTTTGAGCAAGGTTTTCCACAAGTTCCATGGCCTCATTCACTCGTTTGGCCAAGAAGTTACCAGTAGACGCCGTGTCCAAGAGCAAACAGATCTTAGGTAAGGCACCACGGTATAGTGTGCTTAAAAGTGAGGCGTCCGAGAACCCGTGGTGTGGACATTGGGTGGTGTAGCTTCTAAAACGCTCCCATGCTTCATTGAAGGACTCGTTCCCACGTTGTGTGAAGCCAGATATATCATTCCTCAACTTAGCCGTTCTTGAAGGAGAGAAGAACTTAGCTAAGAATGCTCTTTTACACTCGACCCAAGTGGTGATAGAACCTTGAGGAAGGTTCTTTTCCCATTGGTGCGCCTTGTCACCTAGAGAGAATGGGAAGAGTCTTAGCTTGAAAGCATCCTCAGAGACACCATTTGTCTTTGTCAATCCACAAACCTTATCAAAATGATCCAAGTGATCAAGTGGGTCTTCTACCGGTAAACCATGGAATTTTTTCCCTTGGACCATGGAGATGAGGCTTGCCTTGACCTCAAAGTTTGTGTTCTCCACCGGAGGAGCTTGGATTCCTTGGCGGTTCCGGTGAGCGTTAGCCGCGTCTCCCGCTCCAACCACGTCTTGAGCTTGGTGACGATGGATTGGAGCTCTAGCAACATGGGCAGGTGGGTTTGGGTTGTTGCCATGTTGGTTTGGTTGGTGGCCGTGGGGATTTGGGTGGTGGATGTGGCCCTCTTGGCCATGGTGGTGTCCATTACCACCTTGAGCAACGTCCACAATGTTGGGACCAAGTGGTTGCTCTTCAACAAACTCCATACTGAGTCTTGTGATGTGTGTGGCTCGTTCTCTCTCTCTTCTTGTTCTAATGCCACGGTCTAATAAGTGGATGTTGTCTCTAGGCTCAACAAAATTTTCTCTGCCTCTAGACCTTGTGTTCAGGCACCTACAAAGACAAAAGAGAAGTTGGAAGAGAGATTAGTGATATATCATGGTTTTTACCCGTTTTTAGCCATGATATAGGTCTTGTTTTTAGAGTCTTTCTAGTGTTTTGTAGTCTTTTAGAGCCTTTTCAAGTTTTGGCACGTTTGGAGGATAATTGGAGATATTGAAACATTCTGGAGCTTTTTGGAGCAAAGCAGAGATCGTGTAGCTGGGATAGCCGATTTGAAGCCCTTGTATCGACCGACACCACCTGGTGTCGATCGATACTGACACCATAAAGGAAGGAACGTGACTCACTGCCCGTGTATCGATCGATACCACTTATGGTATCGGTCGATACCGTCGTCCATGGAAAAGGAAACGCGACTTTTTACAAATCTGAAGAATCTGCACCTTGCCCCAGAAGTCTTTATTATTTACAAGAAGCCCTAAAACGTGTTTTAACTTATAATTAGGGTTTCTAGCCACTTTTTAGATTATGCTTTATTTTCCTGAAGAACTTGGAGAGAGATTTTGAGGGAGACAAGTCAGAACTCTGTTCGTCGGAGAGAAGATTTCGAACCCTTGTTTTACTCTCTTCTATTTATTTGATTTGATGATCTATTCAATCATGTTGCTTGTTTCAATCTTCATGTCTGAGTAGATCCACTTTTAGGTTTAGGGTCCTCATAAGGGATTTCATTGAATGCTAGGTTAATTAGTTGGTTAGGATTCATAATCTGAATTAGTTCTTCACCTTAGGTTGTTCTTAAAGCTAATTCTAGATTGATCACCTGGAACTTAGATCTTAGGTTAATCGATTAGGCACGACAGTGTAATTGATAATCTGATAGAATCTAGGGTGAGCAAAATAGCTATCTGCAAAGAGATTTGGTTTAGTTGTTTTGGAACAGATCAAACCTGGACTTAAAGCTAGTTTAGTCTTTAGGATTTGCAAAGAGATTTGGAATTCTAAGATTTAGACTTAGATAACTCTCGCAACGACAGTTGGTTAGTTATAGCTTAGTGATTTGAGTTCAAGAACCGGGCTTAACCTGAATCCTGATTAATTCGTTTATCTGCATTCTCTGATTTCCTCAGAAACACCATGAACCTATCTTTCCTCCATCGAATTTACAACAGTTTAATTTACGTTATTGCTTTCAATTACATTGATCACTTAGCTTAATTCGAACCTTTAAAATCTATTGTGTGATTCTTGAGTCTCTATGGATTCGACCCCAAAATACTACAATCGACAAAGCTGTTAGTACTTTAGGGTATTACATTTGAGCTTATCAATTAGTAACGAAAGAAAAAGAAAGTGCTTAATCTCAAGAAGATATAAAATCCTAATGTTGATTCAAAACCCAATTGGCAACGGTGCCAAATTGATAGTAGACTTTTGCAAGTCTTGAGATCAATTACTCAATATACAAGTAGTATATGAGGTATCAATCCAATGGGTTTGACTCAATACACCAAGAATGCATATAGCTTCCTAAGTTAAGCTAAAAAGGTTGGTTTTGGTGATTAAGCTAGTGAACTATCAAATAAAAGACAAGTGACAAGAGCTAAAGACACTAAACGGTGAGTAAAACAATGACAAAAGGCGAATTCAAAGATAAGGTAATTGAGATAAGGCAATCCAATGGCTAATTAATAATGTCCAATGCTATGAAGACTAATCCCTAGGCAAAGATCACTAATCTTAACTAATCCTCCTCAAGGCATTAATCACTTTGCTAATCACTAATCCAAGATCAAATTCCCATTTGTGAATCACTAATTAGCAAGCTTTAAGTCTAAACATTCAAGATCAACCAAATAATCACTCTAGGCAACTAATCTCTTATGCTAGAAATGAATATCTCTTGATTAGTTCATCAAGGCATTTCATCAAACACCTTGTGTGTATGAAATGTCTTATGATCTATATCCACTTTCTCAAGCTAGATCTAGCTTTAAAACCACTAATCAAGAAGGAAAATCATATAATCTAATCCTAGACATCATTAATCATCCATGGAATCACCCTGAATCTACCAAACCCTCAAATCCTAGAAGACTCACTAATCATGAAGAACACACCAAATCTTGTGAAAGAGGTGATGTTAATCATGATTAGAGATTAGGAAGATGAAAGATTAGAGAAAGAACACAAGAATTAAACTCAAACTTTCATAACTCAAAAGATCCTTGGGAAAAATCCAAAAACCCTAAAAAGAAAGGTTTTGGTTCTTAAGAAAAAAGGAGAGAAAAAGGGATAAAAGGTAAGATAGATCCAAAAAAATGGGTTTCCACATATTTAAAAATGTTTATGAGCTGGGTCGGATCGGGTCAACCAGAAACAAACCGGGTTTTGACCTAATTAAGTCTTTGGTCGAACTTTCCATACCGGCCGAATCTTGCCCGGTATGGTGGGCCGGTATGGAGGCTGCTGGTCGAAGACTTCTACGCCGAGCAAATCAAGGCCGGTATGTGTGGCCGGTATTCCTCCTGGTCGGGTGTTGGTGCAGCACCGGACGTGTGTGCCGGTCGTAATTGGGGCGGTATTGATGGATACGTCTTCCTTAAAACCGCGATAACTCCCTCACCAGATGTCCGAATGACCTGATTCAAACTCCCCTGGACAGGTAACTCACTCCTCTGCAACTTCCATGAAGGTAGTCAAAGCTGATTCAGATCGGAGGGCTTCCGTTCAGCCACATCTTTCCGGCGTCTTGGATGGACTTTGCATTCTACTTCGGCCCATTTCTCCAAATATAGCCAAAGTGCCTCCAATCACCTAGAAAGTACTCCAAAACATGCAAGAACTCACTAGACCTAATGCAAATGTCCTAACCTCTAAATGAGACCTAAATGCAAGACAAAACCATGATTATGCATGCAAACGACACAAAACTCTAAATGAGATGTATGCTAAAACATGCAAAATATGAATATATCACACTCCCCGATTTAGCCCGGTTCGTACCAAGACCGGTTCGATCGATTCCAGTTTACGATGGTTCGGACCCAAAGCCCATAAACGCAGAGCCAAACTTCAGGCCCGAGACGAGCCCACCTCATCACGGCGCCGACATCTGAAGTCCAAGGAAGGCCCTCTCGTCACGGTAGAAACCGACCTCCGAGATTTGCGGAACATTTCCTTATATCGGAGGGATTTCGGGAAACTTTCATTTTCCTGAAGGAACTAGGAAAAAGGAAGTTTTCCAATCCGAAACCGACTTCGAACCTTATAAATAAGGAGGTAATCACCTCATTATCATTCGTTCACAATCACCCGAGAGACAGAAGAAATAGAGAGCTCGCAACTACTGATCTTTATTTCTCTTGTTTCCCAAAATCTTCTTTACCGATCTCAACACTTTGTACTTTGCCGAGCTCAAATCAATAAAACGAATGTAAGTTTACTGTTTTACCCCCTTGTGTGATTTTAACAATCAACACCCCCTATCCGCCTCGGACGATTTAATCACTTCGGTATCCAATGTCGAATCACGGATGGATAGAACACGGTTGTTCGAACCAACCGAGCCATTCAGAACAACGTAATCTAACATATCACCTCGGAAATAATAAATTAAGAAAGGAAAGAAGAGAGAGAAGATAGCTACCTGAATTTCGGGAGTTTTGGAGTGATGAGGAGAAATGTAGAGAAATCTCGTCTTTTATATATAGGCTTTCCGCGTGGGCACGCGTGACCTCGGAAATCACCATGAAGCATTTACAATTTTCGAGATATTTAAAGCAGAGCGCGTGAACACGAGTAAACACGATAACTACAGAAGACCTTCGAAGCAAAATCGACGGTAACACTACTCTTGAGGCGACGAGGTGTATCGAACTCATTTCAAGGAATTCGCTATCATGTCAAATGGAGGATGTCTTGGAAATCATGGCTCTGTATCGTTTCAGTTCGGCAGTTAATTTCGATCTCGATAACTCCTACCTTGTCATAATCACTGGAATCTGACGAGTTGGGGGGAAAATTGTTGTGGTCGGTTTTCACCCACCGACCCAAGCCGAAGCATAACAACTGAATGGTCCTCAAGACGCCTTACCTCGCCTAGCTGAGCCGAGGCGAGGTAGAGAATAATGTTTGCCGATCGAGCTGAGGCCAACTCGAGACAAACCTGTTTGCCCCAAAGAAATTGTTGAGCCCATCTGAATGCAAGTGGGCCAAGAGGAATGTTTATGGGCCGAGATACAAGACACTCCGCCAACCTTTTTGGGCCGAATTAAAGGCCCAGATCATCGTTTACCCTAATTGAAGTTTTAGTCGGCAGCCGCGCAAAGGAAGAAGGAAATATTTCTCAGCGATTCTCGTCAATACAGACCCGTATATATAGTGTTCATAATCACATTTGTAACCCATCTTGAAACCCTAGCAATAGCTCTTAACAACTTTATTCTTGTACTACGCTTACAAACAGCAATAAAATCATCTTTGGATCTCTTACTGTATTTTCATCCCAGAAACTTTTGTTCTCCTTAAAAGTCTTATACAAAAATCGATTGTGCGAGTTTCGACTCTCACAAGCGGGTGAAATCCGACCCCAACAATTGGCTAGGGTTTTACCTCGTGAAATCCTTATCGAACATAGAATTCCCTTCTGATAACCCCTTTAAACCCAACGATTAAACTACTCGCACATACTAGAATTGAAAAACATAATTAAATAAAAACGAGAGATTAATGGAAGAGGGTTCTCGATTTTAAGAACTAAGTCTGGAGAAAACCTCTTCACCAATCTTGATGAGTATCGAACAAAACCGTAAGAAAAGTATGCAAAAAGTAAAAGCAAAAGTAATAAAGAAGAAGCACGAAAGTAATACTTAAATTAAAGCAGGAGATGGATAACGAAGGCTTTCAAATTTAAGAACGATGTCCGGAGAGAACTTCTCTACCAATCTCGAAAGTAAAGAACAAAGCGTATATAGCAAAAAGTAAGAACAAAAAGTAAAGCAAAGTAAACTCAAAATGGGGCTCAATTGAGGCGCACGAAATTTTGTCTCTAAAACACATATTTATAGGTCTTGAGCTCTGCTTTCGTTGGTCTTTAGGGTTTTAAGTTGACCGGAATTGAACGGGCCTTGAAATTGGGCTTACGGGACGAATTCAGCTTGGCCGCAGGTCCAGTGGGTCTGGCCGCGGCGAATCTTCACTTGGCCGCGGGTGGAGGCTTCATGGCCGCGGCGGATTGCTCCTTGGCCGCAGCTGGGCTGCTCCGGGAGTGGCATGATGGGACGTCTTGATCTTGATGTATCTTTTGATTGAACCGTTGAATCGTCCTCAAATCTGTTGGAATGGAAAGATAGCTGGTCCTTCTTGAGTATCTCCAAAATTGGCCTGGATCAGACAGTGAGAAGAACCTTTTTGACTCAGAGCCAAAAATCTGGTTTTTCTCCAATTTGCAACGCTTTTGCCTAAGTGACCTGAAAAGAGTCTTGAAACTACAAATATGCGAAACCCGTAATAAAAACATAGAAAAGCGAATGAAACACTTATTAAAGCGTTCTTAAATAGATAGTAAAACGGATAAAAATACGGTGTTATCACACCCCATACTTAAACCTTGTTTATCCTCAAACAAAACAAAACCTAAGCTTGGAAATTGATCAAACAAAAATCATAGGGAACTAGAAATCTCGGAGACCGTCCTTCTAAACCATAACCATCAAACTACATCAAACGCAACCTAGCCTAGAAAATTCTCACCAGAAGTTTCCGTAACACTAGTCCACGGTATATGTCATACGAAATATAAACCTTCAAAATCCAAAAATCAGGTCAACTAGCTCTCTAGATTAATAAGTGCAAACGTGAACTTCTCATCCAAAGGATCTAACCAAGACAATCGAGGCTAGGTATTAAAGGCATTTAGAGGTGAGGTTAAAAGTGTTTTGGGTTACCGTAATTTCACCGGAGAGTGCGAGATATTATGCAAAACAGCAAGAGAGGAAGGACCTATTGAGAACCACAGCTTCTAGTCACTTCTTCTTGCGTAAAAATGTTGCACTTCCTCCTTTCTCCAAAAACAGAAGTTTTCTGTCATTCCCCCAGACTTAGAATTTTCTGTGGGCTCAGAATGACAGACTTCTTATAAACGAACCATGGATGCCTAATAAGTTTTTCGACCAACCTATACTCTTTTTAGGCTCTTGTTTCCCTTTCTTTTCTATTATTTTCGAATTTTTTTTTTTTTTTGGAAGGGGGAAACGCCTTTATTGAGATAGAGTCTTAGAAGCACGAAAGTTTACCATGTTTTTGAGTTTTCCAAGGCAGAACCAAGCTCTCGTCTTTGTTGAATTCACCTCTACCAATCGCGTATAGTCTTCGTCTCCAGTGATTGAAAACTGTGTCATTCCTCCCTCTTCGGCGTTTTTGCACATATTTGCACATAAGACACAAAGAGAGTTGCATGAGGTTTGAACAGAAGTTAGGTTTCGGGTGGGGTACCAACTAAAGATGAGCTGGCCATTCAGCTACGACAAAGAGTGGTAAAAGGTAAATGAATGTCATGAATGTATGATTCGTTATCTTTGCCTAAACTTTTGATGAGAAAATTAAGTCAAGTTAAAGTCCAAATATAATAGAGCTAGTATATTCCATCGTAAAAAATCTTCACGATCTATAAATTCCTCTGGGGATTTCGCATTAAAAGAAACTGTAGCTACCGCCTAGTCTAGAACAAAATTACGAAAGAGCATGTTACTAGGAAATAGCGTACAAGCACACTGGTCGGTTATCGTCATGGATTTCTTTCATCATTCCCTCAAAACGTATTTCTACTTTATTGAAAAACTTGAAATTTTTTAAAGAAAAGCGCGAAAAATGCAAAATGCAAAGAGTCATGAAAGAAAAGGTAATTAGTAAGGGATGGAATCCTCCCCCAGACTTAAATCACATTGTCCCCAATGTGAAATAAATCGAGTATGGACGAATAAATAGATGTATGTAATAATTGAAAAGGTTTAAGTAAAAAGAAAACTTACCTGGAAGTGGTTGGGGAATGGATTTGGGAATGGAATGGTGGTGATTGGTGGATGGAAAGTAGTGTTGTGGTGATGGGAATGGGATGTGGGGATGATTGAGAAAGGTTTGGGGTCGATCGGGGATCAAACGGGATCATCAGGGGGCTGGCCGCTGGTCGAAGGGCTTCACCCGCGGTCACATGGAGCTTCGTCGTGGGTCAGTTGATCGCAACCGCGGTAAATGGGGAGCTGTCTGCGGCTCTGGGCTTTGCACCCGCGGCCGGACCTCTTTTGCGGTCAAGTCCTTCCTCACGGTTCGTGCAGGACCGAGCAACTTCGAACCGTGATTTCTTCTTTTTGTCTTTTTGGTTTTTTAATTTTTTTAGAAAGCTAAAACTAAGAAAAAGAAAACATTAATAGAAAAAGAAAGAAAAATAAAAAATAAAAGCGTACCTAAAATGGGTTGCCTTCCATTGAGCGCTTTTGTTTAAAGTCGTTTAGCTTGACGTTGGTAGCTAGATGAGCATAGTCGTAGAAGGACATTGTCTTTCGACAAGTCTTCTTTGATCTCCTTTGGGTCTCCTCGTCATGTGAATCATTGCTACATAGTGAGTCGGGATCGGGGTCTCTCAAATTGGGATATCTGTTCTTCTTGAACTTGAGCGAGACAGCATTGTAGAACACATATTTGTTGACGTTGACAAAGGAAACACGTCGATTGGGCCAATCCATGATGGCTCCAACGATTGAAAAAAAAGGCCATCCTAGGATCATCGGTGTAGATCAACTTTCGTCGCCTTGACAATGTAGAAATCGACGGGGGCTATGCAATCTCCAATCCTTATTGGCATGTCATAGGCAATCCCCTTTGGTGTAGCACAAGATTCATTAGCCATGCTGATTTTCGTTCGGGTACGGTGCACATGCTTAATACCGAGGCTTTTGGCGGCTGATGTTGACATGATGCTAAGGCAGGCTCCGGAGTCACAAAGAACGTCTTTAAATTCGACTCCACATTTAATGCAAGTAATGAGAAACTGACCTTGTTCTTGAATCTTATGGAGAGTTCGAACGGGTCTTCCATTCATAGCATTGTTGAAGAGATCTTCTATCTCCGAGATGGATTCTTTTCTCTCACAAAAGAAGTGACCAATCATGTGGTCCATGCAAGCTCTAGCAAACGTGGTTCCTCGAGGTAGATCATGAACCACACTGTTGAATTCTTCTAACTTCTCCCAACTAATCTTGTTCGGGTATCTCTTGTGTTTCTCTGGATGAAATGGACGAATAGCTTAAGACGTACCATATGGTGTTGTTGAATACCTTGCTCTCATGAAGTAGGTACGAATGTCTTCTCTACTCTCCTTGCTGTAGCGGAAGAATTCTTGTGGACGACCTTTTTCCCACACGTCCGGGAAAGGTATGAACATCGGGATCGATTTCACAAATTTGTTGAATTTGATCAATCTTTCTCGTGAGATGCTTTGTGTCTTTGGCTCCTCTGGTATTGGACTTGCAGGAGGCATTGGTTCAAAGATAGAGTAGGACTCACAATGAGAGTCTGTGGTGCCAAAGCAATGGTAAGAATCAATATAAGGCATATAGATCTTCCTTGGCGGGCTACTTTGAAGTGTTGTTGATGAAGAGGATGCGGCTTTGTGTTGAGATTGAATCACCTTGCAAGGTGCATATAAATCTGGTTCCAAGTCGCTTGAGGGCTCATCTGAAGCTTGAGTGTCTATGGAGAATACGGCATGCTCGAAGGAGGGTGAACGGGACTCAAAGGGTCCAAGGAGATACGAGCGGGAGCTGGCCGCGGCTGGAGAAGACGGAGGCGCGGTGGAAGGTAGCTCGGCCGCGGGTCGGGAGGACGCAGGCGTGGCGAAATGTGGTTTGGCCGCGGCTGGAGGGGTCGGGGCCGCGGTGAGGGGAATCCATGGGGATTTGTTTGGTTCGTCATCTTCTTCATCTCCTTCGGTGTTTTCTGGTTCTAGGGAGTCATTTGGCTTCTCTTCTAGGTCAGGGACATGAGCATCAAGTGTTGTATCATGTCCTCATGATTTTTAGAAAGTTTCTCCAAACAAGTCTCGCTCGTCTTTTGAGCGTCGGATATGTGACTAACCATAGCATCGGTTTCTCTAGCTTTGTTCGAGTATGCCTAGGCGATATTTGATTTCTTGAAGTTCATCATCCGTCTTCTCTCTGTACCAAGAGGCAAACTCGCTAGTCTCTTTGATTTCTTGCTATGAATCGCGAATCTCCATGGAGTTTTGAATGATGTCGTATTTATACTCTCTTGTAAACCACAATATGATTAACACAATAATAATATTGAGAAGATCTTGGTCTCTCTCTCTCTCTTTCTCTCTCTCTCTCTCTCTCTCTCTCTCTCTCTCTCTCTCTCTCTCTCTCTCTCTCTCTCTCTTTTGTTCTTGCTTGATCTAAGCTTAATCTCTTATAAATCTCTACAAAATCTCACATGGTATCAGAGCATTAAAGCTCTTGAAGGCCTTATTTCCGCAAATACTCTGTTCTTACTCTGTTCTTACTCTGTTCTATGGAGAATCAGAAGCAAATAACTTGACATGTTGTTCTCAAGGAAGACAACTATCTGTTGTGGTCAAGGACCACACAAACTGCTCTAAGGAGCCGTGGTCTATGGGAGCACATTGTTGGCTCTCCAGAAGTGTCCACGGACAAGGAGGAAGCCGAGGCTGAGGAAGGAGCAGTGGAGTCTCCAGTCAAAGTAGGCGCTAGTAAAGGGGATTCCAAGTGGATCCAAGAAGACCAGCTTGTTCTTGCGATTCTTCAGAGCTCTTTGGAGCCATCTATCCTTGCAGCTTACTCATATGTTGAAACTGCAAAGGAGTTATGGACACTCTCTTAGGTGTCTATGGAAATACCTAAAATCTGAGTCGTATTTTTGAGGTGAAGAAGGCATTTAATGATCTCCAACAAAATGATAAGCCATTCAAGACCCTGTTTGGGGACTTCAGAACGTTGTGGGCTGAGTTGGAGATGCTGAGACCCTACCACAGATCTGAAGGAGATGATGGAGAGGCGAGAGCAGGATCAGGTTTTTGGCCTCTTTCTCACTCTCAATGGATCGTTCACAGGACTGATCCACCACATTCTAAGGTTTGAGAAGCTGTCAACCTTGAATGAAGTATGTATGATGATCCAAAGAGAAGAAGGATCAAAAGGTCTCTTCCAAGGGACAAGTAAGACTGCTCATGTAAGCCAATGGGCTTATCAACAAGCAGATAGAAAGAATGTTGTGTGTGATAATTGCAAGATGAGAGGTCACACCAAGGATAAGTGTTGGGCGTGTGAACATTGCAAGATCAAAGGTCACACCAAAGAGAAATGCTAGACTCTCTATCCGCATTTGAAGAACATGAGGCAGAAGGGCATATGTCAGACATCTAGAGGGTGTGATGGGATTACCAATGCAGATGGTGATGAGATGATATGAAAATCGGACTTGGATGCTCTTATAAAAAGCATTACCAAACTGGCTGAATCTGGTAAGAGTTTCTTCTCCTCTAAAACCCCTAAGCCCATTATTATAGACTATGGTGCCTCTCATCACATGATTAGTGATCCAGAGCTTCTATCTAATGTTAGACCTCATCTTGGAAAGTTCATTATAGCAAATGGGGAAGATGTTTCGATTATAGGAATTGGAGACTTAGAGTTGTTTAAGAAAAGTACAAACGCTCTGTTTATGCATGAGTTTGCTTCTAACTTGCTATCAGTTCAGAAGGCTACTAAAGACCTTGATTGCTTGGCTGTTTTTAGTCCTGATGATGTGTGGTTTCAGGATAATAAGTCATGAGAGACCATTGAAAAAGGTTGCGCAAAGGATGGTCTCTACGTTTTGGATGTTTCGGACAAGCAACCAGTTGGGATAGCTCACTCAGCTTTGAGCACTAGTAGTACCAGCTCAGTATGGCATGCTCACCTAGGTCACCCTCACTCCAAGGTTCTCAAGCTTGTTTTGCCATACCTGACTCACGATGATCAGGGATGTGAAGCTTGTATCTTAGGGAAGCATTGTAGAACTGTTTATCAAGACTCATCAACTGTCTACGATGAGTGCTTTGATCTAGTTCACTCTGATGTATGAACAACTCCTTGTACTTCCAAAGATCAATATAAGTACTTTGTTTCTTTCATAGATGAGAAATCTAAGTACACATGGGTCACACTTATTCCATCAAAGAGTCATTGATAAGCTCAAAACTAATACCCTAAAAGTACTAAAGCTGTAGCTGCAGTATAGTAGGGGTCGAACCACAAAGACTCAAGAAAATCACACAATAGATTATATAGATAAGAATTAAGCTAAGCAATTTACTTGAAACAGAAAGCAATAAACAATAAAAGAGTTGATTAAATTCGATGAAGAGAATATAAGCCCAGGGTGTTTCTCAGGAAATCAGAGAATGCAGATAACCAATCAGTCAGGATTCAGATTATGCACGGTTCTTGAACTCAAATCACTAAGCTATAACTAACCAACTGTCGTTGTGAGAATTATCTAAGTCTAAATCCTAGAATCCCAAATCTCTTTGCAAATCCTAAAGATCTAAATCAGCTTTAAAGTTCAAGTTTGATATGTTCACAAAACAACTACACCAAATCTCTTTGCGGATAGCTATTTTGCTCACCCTAAGTTTTGTCAGATTATCAATTGCACTGTCGTGCTTAATCGATTAATCTAAGATCTAAGTTCCAGATTCGTCAACCTAGAATTAGTTTTGAGAACAACCTATGGTGAATAACTAATTCAGATTATGAATCTTAACTAATCAATTACCAGCACTCAATGAAATCCTTTATGAGAAAACCCTAAACCTAAAAGGAGATCTACTCAGACATGATTAATGGAACAGAAATCATAGATGAATAGAATTGCATAAAAGAAATCAATAAGAAACAAATGGGTTCAAAATTGTCTCCCAAAAACCCTGTAACAAATCTCTCTCAAAGTATGAAGAACAAAATAAAGCTTAGCCAACAAAAGTGGCTGAAAAACCTAATTAATAACCTAAAACACGTTTTGGGGCTTATTGTAATTATTAAAGTCTTCAAGACCAAGGAGCAGTTTCTTCAAACTTCAGAAAAGTCGCGACTCATGTTTCTCTGCAGTCGGTATCGATCGATACCATAAGTGGTATCGGTCGATACTCGGGCTTCAAATCGACCTTCTCAGCTACATGATCTTTGCTTTGTTCCAAAAAGCTCCAGAATGCTTCAATATCTCCAATTATGCTCCAAACGTACCTAAAACCTGAAAAGACTCTAAAAGACTCCAAAAACACTGGAAAGATTCTAAAAATAAGACCTATATCATGGTCAAAAAGGGGTAAAAACTATGATATATCAGTCATGTTCTTGAAGCTTTCTCTAAGTTCTACAACTATGTGATGACTCAGTTTGGAGTGAAGATTAAAATTATAAGAAGTGATAATGGGAGTGAGTACATGAGCAGCAAGTTTAAATAATTTGTGGGCACACATGGGATAGTTCATCAGACATCTTGTGCCTACACTCCTCAGCAGAATGGAATAGCGGAACGAAAAAACAAACATCTAATGGAAGTAGCCAGAACAATGATGTTTGATAAGAATGTTCCCAAACAGTATTGGGGGGATGCAGTGATGATGGCTTGCTGGTTGCCTACCAAGCACCTTAAGGATGCATCTTCATATGAGGTATTGCATAAGACCAAACCAGTTATCAATCATCTGAAAGTATTTGGTTGTGTGTACTATGTATTTGTACCAGAAGCTCAACAGAACAAGTTGGAGCCTAAGAGTACAAAGTGTATGTTTGTGGGATACTCACCCACTCAAAAGGGGTATAACTGCTACAACCCTGACACCAAGCGTATGTATATATCCAGAGAGGTCAAGTTTGATGAAGAGAAGGGCTTCTTTGGTGATAAGAATTGGGATGAGCTCAAGGATCTTGCCTCCCCCAACGACAGAGTCACTACCTTGAGGCATATACTTGATGGTCTCATCACTCTAGCTAGTCCACAAGTGCCACCAACTAGTAGTGGAGAGAGTCATCAGGAAGCTCCAACAGTTGTTGGGGGTGTGGAGAGTCTCTAGAAAATGCTATAGCTGAAGATTCTGAAGAGACATAATCTGATCATGAATCGGTCCCTCCCCTAAGAAGAAGTGAAAGATTGAAAAACACAAGAGTGTATTACAATAATTAGGCTGTAGCTCATCCTATTCAAGGGTATTGCTCGGTTGCTCATCTCCCACAAGAACACCAAGCCTTTCTCTCTAAGATTGATCAACACAAAGTACCAAGTACCTATGAAGAAGCCTGTATGAGTGAGGTGTGGATCAAAGCAATGCTGGAAGAGATTGCCTCCATGCGTAAGAATGACACTTGGGATATGGTGGATCTACCTAGCAAAAAGAAGCTTGTAGGGTGTAGATGGGTTTATACCATCAAGTATACCAGCTCCGGAGAGATAAAAAGGTACAAGGCTTGGTTGGTTGCTAAGGGCTACACTCAGAAACATGGGATAGATTACACAAAACATTTGCTCCGGTAGCCAAGCTCCATTCAGTAAGAGTTCTGTTATCTATTGCCACTAACCTGTCTTGGGATCTTTGGAAAATGGATGTTAAAAACGCTTGTCTACAAGGCGACTTGGAAGAAGAGGTTTACATGGCACCACCTCAGCGGTTTGATGATAGCAATAAGGTGTGCAAACTCAAGAAAGCCATCTATGGTGTAAAAAAATCTCCAAGAGCGTGGTACCATAAGCTGAGTAGCTGCTTACTTGGAAATGGTTTTCGAAGGTCTGAAGCTGATCATACTCGGTTCACAACTCAGGGGGGAAAGGTATTGTCGTTGTTCTCATCTATGTCGATGACATTATCATAACAGGTGACAATGTTGATGGTGTTAAAATAGACTAAAGAACTCCTGAAATCATCATTTGAGATCAATGATTTGGGGGAACTAAAGTACTTCCTTGGGATTGAGGTATGCAAGCTTGATGATGGGCTGTTTCTGTCTCAAAGGAAATATACTTTGGATCTCTTATCTGAGACAGGGAAGCTTGGCTCAAAACCGTGTAAGACACCCATTGAGGAGAGCTATAAGGACGTACCTGAAGGGGAACCACCAGTGGATGTAAAGCAGTATCAAAGGATGGTGGGAAAACTCATTTATCTTACCATCACTAGGCCAGACATTTGTTTTGCGGTTAATCAAGTAAGTCAGCATATGCAAGTGCCTACTAGACATCATTGGAGGATGGTGGAGAGGATTCTGAAATACTTGAAAGGCACACCAGGGAAAGGTATATGGATGGGTCGCAATGCTATCACATATATTGTGGGTTATTGTGATGCAGATTGGGTAGGTGATAGGGTTGATAGAAAGTCTACAACTGGCTATTGCACATTTGTTGGAGGAAATTTGGTTACTTGGAAGAGCAAGAAGTAGAAAGCTGTCTCAAGATCGAGTGATGACGATGAGTATAGAGCAATGGCAAACATAACTGGTGAGTTAGTATGGCTGAAGAGTCTGCTTAAAGACCTTGGAGTTGAGTCATTGGAACCGATTCTGTTGCATTGTGATAATCAAGCAGCTATGCATATTGCCTCTAACTCAGTGTTTCATGAGAGAACCAAGCACATAGAAGTGGACTCCCATTACATTAGAGAGAAAGTTCAAGCAGGGGTCATCCTTCCCTCGTATGTAACGCTGATCAAGTAGCTGATGTATGTCTTCACCAAAGCTACAAATCTGAAAGTGTGCAAGGAACTTCATATCAAGATGGGCTTATTGGATCTTCACCAGCCAGCCATCTTAAGGGGGAATGTTGAAATGAAGCAATGAAGTCTGAAGTCTGGCTTGTTAATTGTGAAGTCTGGTGAATAGTAGCCGTAGATGAACAGTAAAACAGATAAGGAGATAAGCACAAGATTAAAATAATCTTATACTTGAGATATTTTCTCAACCACTTCCTAGTTGTGTTTATTATACTCTCTTGTAAACTACAAGATGATTAACACAATAATAATATTGAGAAGATCTCTCTCTCTCTCTCTCTCTCTCTCTCTCTCTCTCTCTCTCTCTCTCTCTCTCTCTCTCTCTCTCTCTCTCTCTCTCTCGTTCTTGCTTGATCTAAGTTTAATCTCTCATAAATCTCTACAAAATCTCACATTTGTCACGAAAATTGTAAAGAACGGAAAAACGGAAAATTGCTTGTAAAATAGACTAAGAAAATCGATCGCTTGAAAGTAAAGGGAAAAACGATTTGTAAACTATATTAAAACGGTGTTGGGTCGACATGGATATATAGGGGTATGCTCGATTCAATCACCATCCCTAAGCTCTTAGTAACAAAGTTTCTAGATTTTAACTCCACAAACTGAACAAAATAAACGGCGTAGCCTACTTTCGTACATCCTACGCACCAACAATCTATACACTCGACCAATAGCTTTCGTCTCTAGCCACGCGGAAAATCGTGTTTTTTGCGCTGGTTATTCTTAGTTCACGGCACTCTGTAAGTATACTTTCGTATTTACAACGCGACACGCTCTTATAAATGAACGGTTTGGGTATTTAGATTCAACACTTTTGGTGGTTCTTTAACACCTATGAATCACATATAGTTCATGTCGTTAGATTTAGCATTAACAACGATCTATAAGAAATAACTCTAGAAATCGGCTAGGGTTTTACCTTGTGAAATCCTTATCGAACATAGAATTCCCCTTTGATAACCTCTTTAAACCCAACGATTAAACTACTCGCACATACTAGAATTGAAAAACATAATTAAATAAAAACAGGAGATTGGTGGAAGAGGGTTCTCGATTTTAAGAACTAAGTCCGGAGAAAATCTCTTAACTAATCTCGATGAGTATCGAACAAAACTGTAAGAAAGTATGCAAAAAAGTAAAAGCAAAAGTAATAAAGAAGAAGCACGCAAGTAATACTTAAATTAAAGCAGGAGATGGAAGAAAAAGGCTCTCAAATTTAAGAACGATGTCCGGAGAGAACTTCTCTACCAATCTCAAAAGTAAAGAACAAAGCGTAAATAGTAAATCGTAAGAACAAAAAGTAAAACAACCTAAACTAAAAATGGGGCTCAAGTGAGGCGCACAAAAATCTGTCTCTAAAACACATATTTATAGGTCTTGAGCTATGCTTTCGTCGGTTTTTAGGGTTTTAACTTGACGGAAATTGAACGGACCTTGAAATTGGGCTTACGAGACGAATTCAGCTTGGCCGCGGGTCCAGTGAGTCTAACCGCGGCAAACCTTCACTTGGCCGCGGGTAGAGGCTTCTTGGTCGCGGCGGATTGCCTCTAGGAGTGGCTTGATGGGTGATATCTTCGTATTTTGCATGTTCTAGCATGCATATTTATTAGGATTTCATGTCATTTGCATTCGTAATCACGGTTTTGTCCCGCATTTTGGTTTTCACTAGGACTTAGGGTGTTGCATTAGGTCCCATAGAGTCTTTGCATACTTTGGAATGATTTCTAGGTACTTTAGGAGCGGTTCGAGACTTAGGACATAAGGCCAACATCATCAGGAGCAAAAGCCAAAGGAGCCAAAGGCCTGAAGAAGCAAAGAAGGCAGATCGGTATTGGCACTCGGTGTGGCAGACCGCACAGCCATACCGAGCCCACAGCTCGGTGTCGTCAATCGGCATAAGGCTTACACACCCATACCGACTCCACAGCTCGGTATTGGGATCGACACAAAATCTCCAGGGCAACACGCCGACGCCACGGCTCGGTATCACACTCGGTATTGAAGACGAACTGAAGACAGAACGAACAAGCGCTTAACTCCGACTCCCATACCGATCTGTGACATCGGTATGGCCGAGAATCCACAAGAAGACTTCTCCCCAATACCGAGTCCACAGATCGGTATTGGCACTCGGCATGCACCAGCCCAGGCTCAATACCGAGTCCACATATCGGTATTGGTGCTCGGTATTCACTAGTTCGACCGTTTAGACCCAACTGAACCAGGTCAGTACCCGGTTTGTCCCGAGTCGACCCGGTTCGCACACTGTTCACTATAAATAGTTTTAGACCTAATTTCCTAAAGAAGGTCTTTTCTTATGCTAAAAACCTCTCTAAGTGGGTTCTAAGTGATTTGTAAGAGACATCTTCTTGATTTATGCAATTTAAGCATTGAATCCTTTGATCTCTATCTTCTACTCATTCTTTCTAAATCATCTAATCATCTAATCATGGGATTTAACATGTTCTTCATAGGATTTGTTGGACCCATCATGATTAGAGAGTAGTCTCTTAGAATTTGAGGATGGGTTAGTTTTGGGTAGATTCCATGGGTGATTAATGATGCTTAGGGATAGATTGTTGTATTCCTTCTCTTATTTAACAATCTTAATGCTTGATTGAGCTTGAGAAAGCCAACCTTGATCATAGGGCATTTCACGCCCACAAGGTGTTTGATGAAATGTCTAGAAGAGCTTTTTAAGAGATAAACTTTCTTAGCCTAAAAGATTAGTTGTCTAAGGAGTTTATGTGGTTGATCTTGATATTAAATCTTAATGCTTGCTAATTATTAATCCAAAAATGAGAATTTGATCTTGGTTTAGCAATTAGCATAGGTGATTAATGCCTTGAGAGAGGATTAGCACATTTAATGATCTTAGCCTAGGGAATTAGTCTTGTTTGAGTTTGAGCATCATGAATTAACTGTGGATTTACCTAAATTCAATTACCCCATCCTTGAATTCGTTTGTTTATTGCATTTCAACTTGTTTAATTCACTATTACTAAATCTCGTTTAGTTCTCTTAGATCGTTAATTAAAACAAACCAAACTTGTTTAGCTTAACTTATAGAGTACCTTGCATTCTTTGTGCATCGAAATTGAACCCGATTTGGATTGATACCTCATATGCTACATGGCATGTTGAGTTATTGATACCTCAAAGACTTGCAAAAGTCCTAGTATCAATGTGACGTCTTGATCTTGATGTATCTTTTGATTGAACCGTTGGATCGTCCTCAAATCTGTTGGAATAGAAAGGTAGCTGGTCCTTCTTGAATATCTCCAAAATTGGGCTGGATCAGACAGTGAGAAGAACCTCTTTGGAAATTGAACTTCTGACGGTTTGACTCTGAGCCGAAAATCTGGTTTTTCTCCAATTTGCAACGCTTTTTCCTAAGTGACCTAAAAAGAGTCTTGAAACTACAAATATGCGAAAACAGTAATAAAAACATAGAAAAGCGAATGAAACACTTATTAAAACGTTCTTAAATAGATAGTAAAACGGGTAAAAATACGGTGTTATCATAGTCATTTGGGGTTATTTAGGTCCCGTGTGATGCAGTGAGCCACCATTGTCCCTCTGATAAAACATGAGAAACCAAAAAAAGATATGCTTGGCGGACGACCATCTCACCACCATCGACCTCGGAGGGTCCCGCTTTATGCAATGACGAAGTAGAGGCATATGAGGTGTTCTCGCAGGGAGGATCTTCTAGGGCTTCTCCGCGAAGAGAAGTCGTCACCTCACCATCAGCGACTTCGGAAGGCTCATCCTGACCATCTATTAAAGGAGCTAGGTGCGTGGACTCCGTCAAGTAAACCATCAAACATATTGTCGGGAGAAGCGGTCACCTCGACAATCTCGATAGGAAGATGAGGCTCAGTCCCATCATTAGGATCCAAGGTAGAAGGTAAGGTGGGAAACCTTGGACGGTCAGATCTTGCCCTCTCTTAATAGAGGCAAGCAAAGCATCCCTGTCAAGGTCCTTCCAACTTCCATACCTAGAATATAGTTTCTCAAGGAGAGTCCGGAATCGTTTGGAGTCGGTTCAATACTGAAAAGAAAGAGGAAAGGAGGCCACGCGATTAGCGACGAAGCAAACAAAATCAAAAGGGAAGTAAGTGGCGAAGTATAACATGAGTCCCTCGTCTAGTTCGTAAAAAGAGAAGGAGAATTTTGTTCTACGGAAATGTCATCAACTCGGAAGTAGAAGTATGCATCCCACCAAATACATTCTCCTCCCGGAAATCTGTAATAACTTTCCGGTTCGGATGAGATGCAAAGGTTAGGGTCCCAACACGAGCAATGTTCTTCTTTGCAAAACCAAGATGAAAGATGTCCTTCAAACGCAGAGGATAGCAATAAGACTAAGTATCTGGCGACCAAAATTCAGAGAAAGTTGCGAAAGACAAAGGCCAATCTTAGAAAGATATTGAACTAGAAGCTTCAAGAGGGGGTAATGCAAGCCGCATTCGCGGAAATAAGATTCATACGCGCAACATTATTCATTTCGGGCTTTCTTAGGTTTTCACGCGGCGTAGGAATAATGATCACAACTCTCTCAGGAAGGTTAAGATCACGGTAAAGGGCATATAAGGAATCACGGGTGCAACTGGTTTGTGGCCATGGACATAATTCACCACTAGAAACACCAAAAAGCGCCATAGAAGGATCATATCAGAAAGTCAAAGAAGATGAACAGTTAAAGAAGACGAATGAACAAAGAGAGGGAAAATGAATCATTAAGATGGGATTTTCGCTTACTGAAAGTAATTACAGAGTAAAATTCTTTTAAAGGGATTTAAAATCCGCATTTAAGGAATTGGGGGACGAACTGTGGGGGGTGAAAATCCTGGTCGAGTAAACCAAGCCCAATAAGCAAATGGTAAAAAGGTCGGAGGAGTGAAAGGCAGAAACGAGGTGAAGAACCGAGCTGAAGGTCACTGAAGTGAGTCCATAGTCAAAGGGGAATAAATGCTAATTTGTCAATCAACCCCACAGTGACTAAAGACTCGTTCAAACCGATGATTTGAGGCACTTAAGCGTAATGGCTGAATCCACTAGATTAATTGCCATTCATGGCGAATCAAACGGAGTAAATGATAACGTTAAACACGGACTCAAAGCATAAAAGCAAGAGCAAGGACGAGGAGCAAAACAACTTCTTCTACTCGCAATTAGCACTACACACTCAATACTTTTCTTTGTTCTTGTGTGAACACTCTCGATGAATATATACTAAATTCATTTTACTCATGCATCCCTTGACTAAAATCATCTTTTGATCCATTGAGATCACTTCAAACAATCTATTTTTTGTTTATTATTCAAAAATCTTCGATTCTTTTGTTATTAAAGATAAACCAAAATCTTTTGACAATTACTATTTATAAATTTTGACTATTACCCTTTTGTTAAAATTAAGCTATATGGGGCGTATAGTATTTTAAAAAAAAATTTCTTTAAATGGTGATGATACGCAATTGCACCAAATTTGATTCGCTTTTATTGTTAGTAATAATAACAATAACAAAATAATTATACATCATATCCTACCCTATACCCCACTCCTACCCAATCCATTTGACTCTGCTTTTTTTTTGTGTTCCTTTTCTCTCTCATCCTTTAGTGTCACTTGTTTTAAAAGAGAGAGAGAGAGAGAGATTTCTGAAAAAGCTAGAAAACACAAATCTTTGATATTTTAAGTTGCTCGAATCTAGATCACCTGTTTTGAATCAGTCTTACCTAAAAAACCCTAATTCCCATTTATTGAAATTTTCAAAGCTCGAGAAGTAGTAATCTACGCTCCGATCCACTTTTCCTAATTTATATATTATTTCCTACTGGAGAGCTTGAATTTGCTTCTTTTTTCTTTTTTGGAGTTGTGTAAGCTGAATTTGAAAAAACCCATGAAATGCAATCTTTCTGTGTCTGATTGGATCGAGAAGTCGCCGGAGATTTGATGGAAGTGAAGCTGTTCCTCGTACCTGTTTTTCTCGGAGTTTCATGGAGGTTGTTGTAGTCCCGTGTGGTTCATGTTTTAGGCTCTTTGTCAATCTCCAGCTACGATTCGCCGCCGCTCTTGCCATTTTCGGGGTAAGTTTCTTCCGAACCGGAGGATTTAGGGTTTTGGGGGATTCGTGTTTCCCTTCTTACGGATTCGTTTGATTTTGAAATGTGGGTTTTGGTTCTGGGATTTTGAGCTGGGTATTCGAATTTTTGTGTTCGTTTTTGGGTCAATTTGATCCTCAGCTAGATTTTTGGAAATTTCATGATGGTGAGGTTTTTTTATACTTACATTTATCAAAATATTTTCTCTGAGCAACAAATCAGAGCTTAGGTTCTAAAATCAGATCTCTGTTGCCTTTTTTTCTACTGTCAACTTTCCCTTTTCTGCAAAATTGCTCATTTCGTTTTGTTAGGAAGTTATTGCAACCGATAGGCATTTTTAAGTCTGCTTTGATAGTTTCAATTGCAAATCTCCTACATTTTCTTGTTTATCTTTTCTTTTTTTAGCCAAAAATAAAGTTTTTTTGTTTCAGATTTTGTTGATTTTATTGTGGTCTGGAGCTGCGGATGCAAAAGCCAGGCATCATCACCACACACCTTTACAAGGTCTGGAAAGTGGAGTTGATATAGTATCTTCCCATTCGTGCATCCATGATCAGATCATAGAACAGAGGAAGAGACCAGGTCGAAAAGTATATTCAGTCACTCCTCAGGTTTATCACGAGCCAAGAAGTGCTGCAAAACCCCATCCTCGCAAAGGAAGGGTATTGCTCAGTGTTTCTGAGGAGCAGAAGGATGTGAAACAACCTATCAGGATTTACTTAAACTATGATGCTGTTGGTCACTCATTCGACCGAGATTGCCAAAGAGTTGGCGATATCGTGAAGGTGGGGCATTCCTTGGTAGTTTATAAAAGTGTGAAATATAATGATTTTTAAGTTGCCGATCTAATTTGTTTTATGCTCTGACTCAGTTGGGTGAGCCTACTTCAAGCACTTTCCCTGCTGTTCCTGCTTGCAATCCTAATGTTAAGCCTCCAGTTTCCGGTGATTGCTGGTATAACTGCACTTTAGCTGACATATCTGGAGAGGACAAAAGGCATCGCCTACGCAAGGTTGACTTGATTCATTTGTGTGTCTTAGATATGTGAGTGTTACTGGTCACGCAGATGTACTGATTTGTAAATCTTGCACATGAAGGCTTTAGAACAGACTGCAGATTGGTTCAGAAGAGCCTTAGCTGTTGAACCAGTGAAAGGAAATTTGCGTTTAAGTGGATACTCCGCGTGTGGGCAAGATGGTGGTGTGCAGCTTCCTCGTGAATATGTCGAGGGTAATTTCATTACTCTTTTGCTTTCTGATTGGCAAGTTATCCATTTATCTTTTCTTGCTAGGTTTGTTTTGGTCTAATCAGTTTCTTTCGAATCACACAGAGGGTATTGCTGATACTGATTTAGTTCTATTGGTGACCACAAGACCTACTACTGGCAATACCCTTGCATGGGCTGTAGCTTGTGAACGTGATCAATGGGGACGTGCAATTGCTGGTAATTGTCCACCCTCTCTAGTTGATTACATTCTTTTGAAATCCCTGCATTGCTATGAGTTTAAACTTCAAACTAAAGCCACGAGTTATGGTCTTTATCAGGACATGTCAATGTTGCTCCCCGCCATTTGACTTCGGAATCTGGGACTTTGCTTTCAGCAACTCTCATTCATGAGGTTATGCATGTCCTTGGCTTTGATCCGCATGCCTTTGCTCATTTTAGAGATGAAAGGAAAAGAAGACGTAGTGAGGTATATGATGAAAATCAAATGTCCTAATCCAGATAAAAAGTTAGCTTTAATTACCATGCCTCAGCCTTTTTCTTTTTCTTGTCTCTTTCCTTTATCTTGTTTCTTTCTTTTTTCATATGAATGAGAGCACTGGATTTTCTATACACGCCACCTTGGAATAAGCCATTTTTTCATGTTTCTAGGTCACTGAGCAACATATGGATGAAAAGCTTGGTCGGATAGTAACACGCGTAGTGCTTCCACGGGTTGTCATGCATTCGCGGCATCATTACGGAGTGAGTTTAAATATTTTCAGTTTACCTCCTTCTCAGGAATCCATATATCTTTGCAGCTTAATTCCTATGACCCTACTTTTGAGCCCTGAAGTCCTAAGAATGTCAAATGTTCAACTGAACAGGCATTTTCTCAGAACTTCTCCGGTTTAGAACTTGAGGATGGAGGAGGCCGTGGCACATCGGGGTCCCACTGGGAAAAGAGACTTCTCATGAATGAGATAATGACTGGATCAGTAGACACAAGATCAGTCGTTTCGAAAATGACTCTAGCGTTATTAGAGGACAGTGGCTGGTATAAGGCTAATTATAGCATGGCAGACCGTCTCGATTGGGGCCGAAACCAGGGGACTCAGTTTGTCACATCTCCATGTAACATGTGGAAAGGCGCCTACCATTGTAACACAACCCAACTATCTGGCTGTACATACAACAGAGAGGCTGAAGGTTACTGCCCAATTCTAAGCTATAACGGAGACTTGCCTCAATGGGCTCGTTACTTCCCACAGGCTAACAAAGGTCAGTCCTGTTGACTAATTGCAACATCCTGATACGAGAGTATAATCTTTCAATTATGTTTATACCATATTCTTAAGCTGTTTCCTGATTCTACATGTTAATTTGACACAAAATATATTTTGCTTTTCTCATGGTTGTAATATCTAGAAAGCTTAGTATACTCCAGAGTATGCTATCCAATGCTGCATTCAATTTTTGTTAGGTAAAGAAATTCTAATGAATTTCATACACAACATATTGCAGGCGGTCAGTCTTCCTTAGCAGATTATTGTACATATTTTGTTGCCTATTCAGATGGGTCTTGTACGGATATCAATAGTGCACGTGCACCTGACAGAATGTTGGGTGAAGTGAGAGGGAGTGACTCCAGGTTATTTCTGGTTAAATTTCTCATTAAATGTTTGCAAATATCCACATGGCATATTGCTCATGAAAGAGTTTGGCTTCTATATAGGTGTATGGCCTCATCTTTAGTGCGTAGTGGGTTTGTTCGGGGTTCCATGCCACAGGGGAATGGTTGTTATCAGCATAGATGTAAAAATAATTTGTTGGAGGTATGCCTCTACATTTTCTTCCTTGTCCTAACATTTTTTGTTTGGGCATAAGCTGTAATTGTTGTAATGTTTTTCTTGTCATCCACAATGCCCTTTTAGATTGCTGTGGAGGGAGAATGGAAATTCTGCCCTCAAGCTGGTGGACCAATTCAATTTCCCGGTTTTAATGGTAAGAATGCTCTTTATATTCCCTAAACACGTATATACATATTGTTACGAAATCTTTTGAACCATTAAAGGTTTGGTTTGTAGGTGAATTAATTTGTCCGGCTTACCATGAACTCTGCGGTACACCCGTAGTTTCTGTGCTTGGTCAGTGTCCTAATTCTTGTAACTTTAATGGAGATTGTGTTGATGGGAAGTGTCGTTGTCTTCTTGGTTATCACGGTCATGACTGTAAAAACCGTAAGAGTCCTGTATCCTTTACATCAAATCTTTGTACATGTCGAGGTCTCTATCTTTCCCTAACATCTGAACTTACAAGTTATGCTTTTCACCATGCAGGTTCTTGCCCTAATAATTGCAATGGTCATGGAAAATGCACAACTCAAGGTGTATGCATCTGCGGAAATGGATTTACTGGACTTGACTGCTCCACCGGTAAATATCCATATTTATATAGTTGGTGTGAAGAAAACATTTTTCAATATTATATCCGACAACAAGATTCTTTTCAACTATACAGCCGTGTGTGACGAACAATGCAGCCTACATGGAGGAGTGTGTGATAACGGGGTTTGCGAATTCCGTTGCTCTGATTATGCTGGCTACACATGTCAGAACAGCTCTAAACTAGTTACAAGTTTATTAGTGTGCAAAGATGTTTTGGAGAGAGACATATCAGGGCAACATTGTGCTCCAAGAGAGCCTAGCATACTCCAGCAGCTTGAGGAAGTCGTGGTCATGCCCAACTACAATAGGCTGTTTCCGGGTGGGGCTCGGAAGTTATTTAACATTTTCGGTAACAGCTATTGTGATGAAGCAGCGAAAAGACTAGCCTGTTGGGTAAGCAGCAATCTCTTAGGATTTATATAGTTTTTCTAAGTTTCCCCATGATTATAGATGAGGCATGACATTTTGTTCTTTATAATCTCTCTAAACCAGATATCAATCCAGAAGTGTGATACCGATGGAGACGATAGATTACGGGTATGCCATTCAGCATGTCAGTCCTATAATATGGCGTGTGGGGCTTCCTTAGACTGCTCGGATCAAACCCTTTTCAGTACCGAGGAAGAAGGCGATGCTGAATGTACCGGGTCTGGCGATGTCAGATCACCATGGTTTAGTCGTTTGTGGAGTAGATTTGTAGCAAGTAATTAGGAACAATTCGTCAGGGGAGAAAGAAAAATTTGTGTGTACAACGTAGATAGTGAGGCCGAGTTATTATTCCAAGGTGTAATTTTTCTAGGTTTTATGCGAGGAAAAGAGCGGGGAAAATGTGAAATCCCCTACCGTGTTACATAAGTTAGGGGTCGTCCCTTAGCCCATCTGATATTAGAGTGTCTTTGTCTGTTTTTCGAGTAATATGTATTCGAATATATATTATATGAAGGGAATTTATAGGCCGAAGGCCTGTCGAGAAGAAAAAGAAAAGTGAATGTTTTTTAATTTTCTACTTAAGTTTTATATATGTCTCTGTAATGGCATCTCCAAGCACAAGCTCTTCAATGCATTAGAAGCTTTAAACCCAAAAGAGAACTTAAAATATTGGAATCCTTAATTCATAAACCTTTGCCTCCAACGGTTTGGCATGCTTTCATCAAAAAATCCAGGACTAGTTGAATAAACCGTCTGTTTCATCGTGAAGAAAGATCGAAATCGAGAATTAGCTCCCTCGTCATTCTCTACCTCATCCTCTAACAAGAAGTCATCTTGATACACATTTAGGTATCTATCTGTTCTTTCTTGTTTTCCATGAAGAGCTTTGAAATTGAGGTCCCATCAAGAAGATGAAAGTCCGTCATCTTTGTTTAATGACGCGTTGAATTTCTTCTTCCATGTTTTGTTAAAGTACAATGCATTTGCAAAGATGAGTTTGTTTAGAGTGGACGAGGCTTCTTGATGAGCTCATTGGTTTGCTTTCTGATCCAAGAATAGACCTTGTTACTTGACTAAGCTTTTAGTATAAAGCACGGGTACTTCAATTGGTCGCCGTCCCACGTACCGGGGATGTTTTGGAGACGGAGACGGCATGGATACGTTACTGGAAACGTTTCGAGCAGGCGGGAACTTCAAACATTTATGGAAACGGTTAGAATAAATATATGGAGACGTAGACGTTTCGGTTGTAAAATTGGTGTCCCCGTATAAAAATATGTAAAATTAATTATTTTCCAAAAAATCTTATTATATAAAGAAGAATATCCTCTATACCACTTCATTTTCTCATAATCTTAAATTGTGACACATCATCAACTCATTTGTTAATTTTAAATTGCTAATATGATTTATTATATTTTGTGTTATTATACTTTAATATTTGAAAAAACATTTCCTTATAAATGATAGCTTATATATAAAAGGTTTTAAATTTTAAAACGATTAAAATATTAAATTATAAAAATAAATACATGTTAAAGGGTAAATAATACTCGCGGGAGCATCCAGAAGATAGAGTGACAACTCTAATTTTTTAATGGGTATGCGAGAATGCATATATATTATGCGAAGCAAATTGTGGTATCTCAAAATGTTAATATGTTCAACCTAATCTTCGAAACAGAACATGAGTGAAGTCCTCCAACAAATATAGAGAGCTCAAGTTAGAGAGGCGACATTGAGAGAATGGCGAGGAGAGAGAGAGAGAGAGAGAGAGAGAGAGAGAGAGAGAGAGAGAGAGAGAGAGAGAGAGAGAGAGAGAGAGAGATTATGAATGCACATTCGAAACACGTCAGAATTGAGATACTCTCAAATGATTAAATGACTAATTGCATGATACTTTTGTGGAAATAACTTGACGCTAATATAACTATCTGAAATTGGGTATGTGATTATGGATATTCGGAAATAATAAACCTATAGAAATATTCAGATATTTATAAACCAAATTTGATTTTAAAGTTTTGATTAATATATTATGTAATTGTTTTCTAAATATTGTATATATATATATATATATATATTACATCAAGTAAATATAAAAACTATTAAACACTATAAATATTAAAATTTGATTTTTTTATACTTTATAAAATACAAAATTTAATGAAAAGATTTGATATCATCGAGTTTTCTTTTAACAATGTCAATAAACACAACACAAAATTTCGTGTAAACGCAGATCGGCCACTAGTGGAATAATAAAAAGGAAAAACGTGCTTAACCTAGGGTTGTACCTTTTTGAGTATCTCATCCTCTTTAAGTACCTTTTTAATTTGTGCATCTTCCCTATAATCTAATTACTCAACTAAGCAAGGTTTATCTAATTAGATGTTGTTTTGTTTATTGTTTCAATGTTGACGTCAATGACAGCTCATCGTTGTTGAAATTAAAGTCTCGCTTGAGTTTATCGTTGTTGAAAATAAATCTTCTCGTTGAGTTTATCGTTGTTGAGATTAAACTCTCACTTAGTGGCTGATCCAAAAAATATTTTGACGAAGAGCATATTACCATTGATTATTATTTTTTTTAACACTCACATAAGAGAGCTACTACAAAGACAATTCTACAACGGACAACGTTATTACCACAATGATCCGCGATCACGATGAACAGCTCCACTTGCACCACGCTGAAGATTTCCTTATAAGCATGTCTCCATTAATATGCTGCAGAAATTGCGTCATCTGGGAATCGAAACTCGGACCTCCTGATGTATAAGCAATAATAAACCATTTGGTGAACCACTGGACTAAGGAGCTTCTACTATTACCATTGATTTTAATAATACGAAATAATTTATTTTAAACTTCTTTGTTTAGTATTGTTATATGGGTAAACGATCTATTTCCACACGAGAACTATCGCATCTAGTCAGATGTCTCCGAAACTATGCCCTCTGTATATATCCGCACGAAAGGAAAGTTAAAAATGTAAATCCCCCGAAAAAAAAAGTTTGAGACTTAAATCTCCACGGATGTCGATTTTCACAGTTTGTGATCTAAACCCGAGCCTAAACCAAGCCTGAAACTAAACCCAAAAACCGATCCGAACTAAAAATCCCGACCCGACGCACTACATGACCCGATACCCAATTTCCCCAAAATTTCTAAATCGATAATTTTGAAAATCTAAGAACCCTAAAATCGATTACACCTAAAACCAGATAATGAATTTGGATTACACCTAAAATCCAAACAAAGAGATGTAGTAATAAGTAATTAAAAAAACTAAATCCCACATACATTCATCACTACAAATGAAAATCATCTTCACGATATTCATGGGCGAGAAACCTTAATTAATGCCTAAAACGCACAAATGACCAAATAATAGATCCAATGGAATCGATTACAATACGAATACAAAGATCGTATTTGCTAGGTGTGATGAAGGTGTGAATGAAGAAGAGAGTTTTGGACTGAATATTCACTGTATTGATAATCCCACAACGGCTAGACATTGTTCCCTTTTATACACTGAGGAGAATATTCTAGCTATGTTCTAATGATAGGAGAGAATCAAATTTGTTACAGAGTACTATTTGACAGCTCTCTCTAGCTGGTTTGTCGCTCTTCTTTTCTCTCTTCGCTTTGTCGCTTACAGGTGAGGAAGACGACGACTGTTGCTGTAGACAAGTGGGCTTCTTCATAATTTGTTTTGGGCTTTGATCTTGAGTTTTGGTAATTGGGCCTGAATTGGTTTTGTTGTGGCCCAATGTCTTATCTTCTTCATTGTCGATGATGCTCTGCTTACTTACATCCCCCGCAAATTGATGGTGGGAGGAGTCCCAACACTCAGTTTGGACCGTAAAAACTGAAACGATTGTCGAGGCAGAGACTTTGTTAAGATATCCGCTAGTTGTTGCGCAGCTGGAACATGTTGAATTTCAAGAACACCATGGGCGACTCTCTCACGAACATAGTGATAGTCAACTTCTATGTGTTTTGAGCGGCTATAGAGGACTGGGTTTGCAGTGAAGTGTACAGCAAAGAGATTATCACAGCGCAGTAGAGCATGCATAGACTGAGGAATGCCTATGTCACGAAGAACTGATGAAATCCAAGTTAATTCAGTGGCTGTAGTGGCGAGTGCTCTGTATTCGGCCTCTGTTGAAGATCGTGAAACTGTTGGCTGACGTTTGGCGGACCATGAGATTATATTTGATCCAAGTAACGCACAGAAACCAGTCGTCGACCGCCGTGTATCCTAACAACCGGCTCAATCACTATCGCTGTAGGAAACCAAACTTAGATAATTGTTTTTGTAAAAGTGAAGACCCATGGTGGAAGTTCCTCGGAGATATCTGAGAATTCTTTTCAACAAACCAAAATCTGATTCAGTTGGTGAGTGCATCTGTTGGCAGATGAAGTTGACATCATATTGTATATCGGGACGTGTAATGGTGAGATACTGAAGTTTGTCGGCAAGACTCTGAAAATAGCTTGGTTCAGAGAATAGCTGTGTATCTTGAAAAACATGATCAAGACGCAGAGGAAGAAGTGTGTTCACCGGATTGCAAGTAGACATATTTGCGTGATGAAGAATCTCCTCTATGTATTTCGTTTGACTGAGGAAAAGACCTTGAGGGTGAGCTTGTGCCTGAATACCCAAGAAGTAATGAAGATTACCCAAGTCTTTCATTGCAAATTTGCAGCTGAGTTCTGAAATCAGTGACTTGAAGAGAACCGGATTTGATCATGTGAGTAGTATATCATCAACATATAGCAACAGAACCAATGTGTCTCCATTGTGATGATAAACGAATAGAGAGGGATCAACTTTACTACAAACAAACTCATATTCAAGAAAAAAATGACTAAACTTGTGGAACCATGCTCTTGGGGCCTGTTTTAACCCGTAGAGAGCTTTCTTCAAAGAACATACATGATTTGGGACATAGAGATCTTTGAAACCCAGAGGCTGGACCATAACCACCGGCTCTTGCAATTCTCCGTGAAGAAAACCATTTTTGACATCCAATGCTCCAATTTTTTGAAGTTGCTACAGCCAGAACAATCCGTATTGTCGATGTTCTAACCACATGACTGTATGTCTCGATGAAATCCACTCCTTCTTCTTGTGTGAATCCTTTTGCGACAAGCCGTGCTTTGAGTTTATTAAGCAAGCCATCTGCGTTGAGATTGACTGTGAATACCCAATGACACCCCAAGATATTCATATCAGCTGTTGCAGGAGTCATAATCCATGTATAATTTTGATATATGGAATCCAATTCTTCGATCATAGCTTGACGCCATCCCGGATGAGCTAAAGCCTCTGCAACTGTTTTTGGCAAAGACGGAATGGTTTTACTAGCAACTAGAGCATACCTGGGATTTGGCTTCCGAATGCCAACCTTAGATCTTGTTATCATCAGGTGTTCTTGTGTATCTGATTGTCTAGATTCAACTGCTGCAAGTCTCTGTTTCAATTGACTCCATTTCCGCACTTTAAACACGTTCAACATTTTGCAAAATAGTGTTGTCTGAATCTGATGGTGTAGAACAAGAGGCTGCAGACATTGGTGAAGCATGTAGATCCGTGGATATTCAGAAACTTGTATTGGCAATGTTGGAAGATGATGAGGAATTGAGATTTGACTGTCAGTTGTTTGCCAAGCTTGAAGCAAACCAGTCTTATGTTGTAGCCAAATGTATGTATTTCTGAGCAAAAGGAAAGCATTGCTCATCGAAAATCACATGTCTGCAGATATAAACATGTCCTGTTTGTGGATATAGACAATGGTAGCCTTTGTACTGAGCATTATATCCCAAAAAGACACACTGCAATGACCGAGGATCGAACTTATGTTGTGTAAAAGGTCTGAGACAGGGGTAGCATTCTGAACCAAATACTCGGAGAAAGGAGTAATCTGGTTTCTTCTGAAGCAACAACTCGTGTGGACTTCTCTGTCGCAAGGCAGCAGATGGTAGAACATTGGTGATGAAGTTAGCTGAATAAAACGCCTCCACCCAGAATTTTAAAGGAGTCTTGCTATGGAACAACATCGAGAGACCAAGTTTAGTGAGATGCTTATGCTTACGTTCAGCAAGATCGTTTTGTTGTGGCATGGATGGACAAGACAACAAATGCACAATGCCGTGATTTCTGAGATGATTTCTGAAATTTGTACTCATAAATTCACCACCACCATCACTTTGAAAAACCTTTATCTTTTTATTGAACTGGTTCTCAACTTGTTTTTGAAATGCAATGAACACCCCAAAGAAATCAGACTTGAGCTTAAGTGGAAACATCCATGAATAAAGAGAGAAATTATCCACAAAAACTGCATAATATATGAAAACTTGAAGAGATACAACCGGAGAAGGACCCCAAAGATCACAATGTACTCGATCAAGTGGTTCCATTACACTAGATTCAGAATAAGTAAAAGGTAGTTGAGAACTCTTTCCCATTTGGCAAGGTTCACAAACGAGAGAAGTGCTGATCTTATTTATAGAAATTGCCTTGCTTGTCTTGAGAAGTTGCAAAATCTGAAAATTTGCGTTACCGAGACGTTGATGCCAAACCATGTCACTGGCAGCAGATTGTCGATGGGAATAGAAAGCCACAAATTCTGGATTTTGCAACACATAGAGACCTTCACGACGTGGCCCTTTGTCACCACCTTCTGAGTGTCGAGATCGATAATATATACAACATTAGCATCAAAGAAGACTCCACAAGGATAATCCTCACATATCTTTGACACGGACAATAGAGATTTCTACATAGAGGGACAAACAAGGACATCACAAAGAGGAATGTTACATGCATTAGTGGTGAGCATTGTGGAACCAACATGAGTGATAAGGAGATAGTTGCCAACAGCGACCATCACTGTCTCCGGACTGTTGTAAGGTGTGACATTCTTCAATGGAGCTGTCGTGGGCATGATGTGAGCAGAGGCACCGGAATCAGGAAACCATTCTCGGCCACTATCATCAGACACACGAAGAGCTGCAAGTGCTTGAGGCACATCATCACCCTGTTAGGCATTGTCAAAACGATTTCAAAGCAGAATGACCCACGCGACCACAAATTTGACAAATTGGCCTTGTGTTTGTAGAACCATCAGAGTTCTGAGACTGATTCCAACCAGAGGTATTAACTTGCTGCGAAAAACCTCTACCATGAGTTGAGAAACCACCACGACCCCTGCCACGTTCTGAGAAACCACCACGACCACGCTACCCTTGATTGGTGTATCCAGTTTTGTGAACTTGAAATGCAGTGAAAGGTGTAACATCAGCCGGAGACTCATAAGATTGTAGACGAGTGTGAAAACTAGAAATTTCAGAGACAACATCACTAAATGTTGGTGCTGGAAGGCGAGACATGGAGCTCTGAACCACTGTCGAGATTGGATCATATTCCCGGCTTAACCCATTGAGAAAGGTGAAGATTTTCATGGACTCTTCAACTAGGTTTCCAATGGAGCTAATTTGATCACAAATAACACGAAACTCTCGGACATAAACCTGAAAATCCTTGCCGATAGTTGAGAGCAGTTGAAGACAACGACGTTAATCAAACCCTCGAGCTCTTGTTGAAGTTGTTAGCAAGAGAGAGCCAAACATCTTTAGATGTGGCTAAACCATGAACATACCCGAGAACCTCTTTAGTAAGAGTACCAAAAATCCAGGATTTGATGAGCTGGTCGGCACACATCCAAGCTTCGTACGCCGGATTTGGAGAGACAACGACGACATTGTTGACGGTGGCAGTGATTGTTTCTGCTGGTGCGGTCACTTAACCATTGACGAACCCAAGTAACTTCCTAACTGCGTAAAAGGGACTCAAACTTGGTTTTCCAGAGAAAATAATTGCTATCATTTAGTTTGAGAGTGACAGAACTAAAAACATGAAGATTAGAAGGAAAAGGATAAGGACCAGGAGTCTCAGCCATTACAACACATGTGAAGGTTTATGAGAGGCTCTGATACCATGTGAATAAATGAAGAAGAGAGTTTGGACTGAATATTCACTATATTGATAATCCCACAACGGCTAGACATTGTTCCCTTTTATACACTAAGGAGAACATTTATACCTAAATCCTAAATGCAAGGATCCGATTACATCTGTCAACAATCTAGCTATACTCTAATGATAAGAGAGAATCAAATTTGTTACAGAGTACTATTTGAGATCTCTCTCTAGCTGGTTTGTCGCTCTTCTTTTCTCTCTTCGCTTTGTCGCTTACAGGTGAGGAAGACGACGACTGTTGCTGTAGACAAGTGGGCTTCTTCATAATTTGTTTTGGGCTTTGATCTTGAGTTTTGGTAATTGGGCCTGAATTAGTTTTGTTGTGGCCCAATGTCTTATCTTCTTCATTGTCGATGCTCTGCTTTCTTACAGAAGGATGGGCTCGGGATTCACGTGGTGGTGAGTTTCGCGGCGGGGTTGGTGACGGCAGCGGGATTCCGCCTCCGGAGACGCTCCAGTCTCTGTCAAGAGTAAAATTTGAAGTATCCGACCAATCAACGACGACGACGGCGGAGTTCTCTTTCTCTCTCACCAAAGTCGCCATCAGCCAAACTTGCCTATCTGTCGGATACATATCCACCGATTCCTCCGCCCTCGACACTCTAACCGTAATCACCATCGAATTCTTGCAATCCCTCGCAGGACTCGCCACATTGTTCTCCGTAATCGCACTGCCTGATCAAATTAGGTACCTTGCCGGACTCGCCGCACCGAATCGCACTGCCTGATCAAATCTGATGTTCTCCGTAACCACTCCGATTTCGTCACATGCGCTTCCGAAACCTTTCGCCAAGCCGTTACCGAAGTGGGAAATCGATGATTGATGTTTGCGGGATTGAACTAACAAGTTTTACCCTTTCAGCTAGAGTAGTATTTAGGGATCGAATCCACATAGATTAAACGTTGTCGAATTCTATTGATTTCTAAGTTGTGTCTAGAACTAATCGATTTTTATGGGTTTTGTTTGTCACGATTTGTAGTTAGGAAATTAAACTAAATTAAGCAATGAAATAATTGAAAAATTAAAACGAAGTTGTAAACTAATAAACGAAGTGTTGGGCAATTGCGAATTCTCTAGTGTTCATGGCCGATTTTCATTATGAATTTGCTAGGATTTCTAAAGCGATTTTTTGTCGTCTATTGGTTCTTGAACTTGGAATACGAATATTGTGTGTATCCTACTTTCGTACATCCTACACACCGATAACTTAAGTACTCAACCGGTAACTTTCGTCTCCGGCCGCGCAAAAAGTTATGATGAACGAGCAAGGTTGTTAACGCTCACAATCCAGGCCGCAAGTATACTTACGTATCTTAAAGCGGAATTGCTCGTCTACACTAGGTCAAACATATAGATCCAGTACTTTCGTAGTTTTTAAAATACCTAAATTCAATTGCAAGGTGATCAATCAAGCAAAAACGCATTAATACAAAAGATAGAACGAATAACCCTAATCGGTATCCTAATCTAAAAACTTAATGAAAAATCGAACCATGAGAGCCTGATGAGGTCATCAAACCAGCAGCTAAATCAGAGTTCAATAAAACCAATTCCACAATGCCAATCAAACTTGAAAAGAACATATGTGCATCTCTCCAAAGATTTTGGTCCAACCAGAAAGATTCAAGTCCAAAGCTGATTTGTTATGTACTCATGATCCATCAGAGGCACGCAATGAACCAAGACATGACCTGGATTAGTTCGGAGCAAACATTTATTTGGAGACCAGAAGACATTTTTATAATTCTAGACATTTCTAAGAGAGTCAAGAAAAGTCAACCAAACTCTAAGCCTCAAGAACTCTGGACCCTTTTATCTAAATAAGCCCAAATCCACATTCTCACTATTTCAAGTGAAGATCAAGGCACGTGAGAGAGGATTCAAACTTTGTCAAGATCAACTTTCCTTCCTTGCTTCAAGCCAATCACGTGAAGGTAAGAAAGGTAAGTATTTCAAATTATTTTGATTATCTTGATTAACTCCTTATGTTTCTTTTGATCTTTCATTCAACGAGTTTTATCCACTTTTTAGTTTAAAAACTTTGTAATCTTTTCTATTATTTTTGTAATTTTTTTTCTTCTAATATAATTGGCTATAAAAAACCCCCCACATGTATCTTTTTATTCACCATAAAAATAAAATAAGAATTTTCTTCTAAACTTGGGTCTTCTTAGCAAAACTTGTTCCTCTCTATTTCTAGTCGAGACCAGTACCTTCTATCATAGAGATTTCATGTTGTATCACAAGTCTTCCACAACTTGTGTGGTGCATATCGATCCACTCTTGTTACTAATTCGTTCATCACCGATTCTTTTGGTTAGAGTAGCTCAACCATTAAATCACCCTTGGCCGTTTAACCAAGCTTTGCTTCCGAGATCATACAAGCCATTGACAGCTCTGGTATGATGAGGTTAACATAACACTGAGCCATACGCCTACACGCCTCAAGCAACAACCAATTGGATTTCTCCGAATTAAAATTTTTATGAGGATGAGTATGAGGATACAACGGTTAAGAATTATCATTCCCCAAGGCGTGAAGACAAATCCTACCACAGAGCTGTACCAAACCGAGGGACTCACACCATACCAGCCGGATCATGGCATTCTCCCAACAAAGGACGTGATTACAAGTCCAACTCCCTCATTTTTTCGGGTTCTAGCAAGAAACCAGAAGATTACCTTTGATGGGAGACAAATATGAAGCAGTGGCTAAGGTCTCACAATATTCCCAAGGAAGAGAAGCTATCATATGCACTTGATAAGCTTATGGAGCAGCTTATAATTGGTGGGTACAAGAAGATGCAAGGACATACCACACCAATCCAGTTCTTAATTGGGGAGATCTCAAAGCAAGGATGTATAGAGAGTTCGTGAAGAAGCTACGAAACTGCAACAACCTCACAACGAAGTCCACATACCAAGAAACATCAAGGAGTGTGATGTCTACACCAAACTCGCAGCCAGTTCTTAAGCACCAGCTTGTCTATTGCCCTGAGCCCAAGAAGGTGTTTTCAAACACCGTGACGAAACAAACAGAGGCTAAGCAAACAGTTCGAGTAAAGGAGGTTCAACAAAAGTCGATCCCAACACCCGTACATGAACCGCAAGACAAACCACTTCAAGGTAAGTCCTCTAACTCTCTAAATTTAGAAGAACCGACATGTTATAGATGTCATAAGAGAGGACATTTTGCTGCAACTTGTCCTCAAAGGCAAGTAGTAAAATCAATATCTTTAGAATCAAAAGTAGATACTCTTAAGGAGAATTGTCAAGAATATACGCTGGATTTTAAATCTTCCAATTCTAGTGTCATGCATTTGTCTTTGTCAAACGAGTTGATGCAGGTACATGAAAAACAAAGGAGCCAGTAGTTAAAAAAGATGATCCATCCCTACTCATGGATCAAACTCCTAGCCTTGTTCCACATGACGAGAAAAAAACAATTGTTTCAATTCCGAAAAATGAACAGGTTCAAACTGAGAATTCTTTATCTGTTTGTAACGAATCCAAGGCTGTTTTAATGCACTTGTCTAGTGCCAAAAGTGCTGAGAAAGTTTCAGGTGCTAAGGATATCAATACGGATAAAGAAGAAGCTTCAACAATGGAGAAAAAGTTTTCGGACCAGAATCAAAATCATGGAGAACCAACACCGATGCTGAACAAACCTGCTGCCCAGAAAGTTGAGAGTGGCAATGACACTATTCAGATAAAGGAAGAGCCACCGGATGTTCAGTCCTTTGATCAAAACCGAGGTACGCTTCTAAACTCTCTTACACTTCAATGGACTAACTCAAATTATCTATGTGCAGGTAATCAAGTTTTGAGGACAAAACTTTTTGAAGAGGGAGGGTATGATGCGGTCATCAAACCGGCCAGTAGCTGAACCGGAGTTCAACCAAACGCACTACTCAAGCCGTATAGGATCCAGCAAGGACATATGTGCCTTCCATGGAGCATACTGCACCAACCAGAAGGAGTTGAGCAACAAACCGACTTGTTCCAGAAACTCAACTCATCAGAGACTCACAGAGAAATGGATGGTCAATTTGAGAATCACACTTTTTAAGTGTAATTGGTATGACCCTGTTATCGGTAGAGGCACTCGGAGGAGCAATGGTGGCGTTGTAGACGTTCTTTCATCAAGAAAATACATTAAATATGAACCATATATTCTAGGTACGTACTTATGTATATATTTATATATGGCATTTTATTAATGTCGATATACATATGTATAACTTATATATATGTTTTTATATTGTAAACAGCCTCGCAAGCGGATCAAGTTTGTTATATTCCGTACCCATATACAAAGAAACCAAAGCAGTTGTGGCTCAATGTTCTAAAAGTGAATCCGAGGGGAAACATTTCAGGGGAATATGAAAAAAAGAACCGACTCTTTTGCAAACAGAAAATGATGATGTTGTATTGATAACAACAATTGAAGATCTCGACTCAACAATTTCGTACAAGGAAACCCAATAAACCTCGATTACGATGTCGGAGATGCAAAACCAAAAGATGAATTTCGGTGTAATTTGTCGTCTTCTGATGAAGAATCAGATGACGAAGAACCCTACTAATTAACTATGTTACTTATGTCACAATTTCAGAGTAATTTTTCTTTTACATTATTTGTCATTTTGAGTAAAAAAAAAAAAAAATTGTCCTCACAAGGATTCAGACCGNGGGGGGGGGGGGGGGGGGGGGGGGGGATTGAATCAAGTGAGAGAATTACCAGTAGGCCATAGTCATTAATTGGTATTTATCACACAAAAATATTATTAAGTCAGCATAAAAGATTAAAAAAAAAAACATTTTCGTCTTCACTAGGATTCGACCAGTGGGGTGATTGATCAAAGAGTGGGAGAATTACCAATAGGCTAGAATCATTCATTGGTTATTATCACATAAAACAATTATTAAGTCTTCTTCGTCTGCGATTAAAAAAAAAATACTTTACCATTTTAGTCTTCTTCATCTCCGATTAACTCCAAAACCTTAAGTGCTCTTTGATTCATCTTCGCCTTCCCCTTTTGCTCTCATCTTCGCCTTCGATCGATTCCCCTTTGATTCATCTTCTTCGATCTTCTTGTTCTTCGTATCCTTTTGATTCATCTTCTTCGATCGCCTTTCAATCTCTTCTTTGAATCCCCATCGCGAATCTCTTCTTCGCCTTTCAATTTCTTCTATTCCTCACAAACTTTCCGGCGAGTCTCAAAGAAGACCACACGATGCCGGCAGAGAAGAGCAAAGGAGGACGGAAGAGAAGATTCGTTCCCAACGTTTCTCAGAGAGCCGGAGTGTCTAATACTTCGTCGCGAACATCGACCCCTCTACCACCGCAGTACAACTTCACGCCGCCGGCCCAACTTCTGAATCAATCGTCAACACCTCACACTACAAGAAAACATGCAATTTCCGACGACAATATCCGTCGGTTCTAGGTCGTCGGAAATTTAAATCCGTCGGAAATCCGTCAGAAATGTCCGACGGACTTCCGACGGCTATATTTCCAACGGTATTTCCGACGGATATGTTGATCGGAACTATGCATCAGAACACCGTCGGAAATAATTCCGACAGAATTCCGACGGGTCGTTTTCCGACGGATCTTAATCGAAAAATTCTGTCGGGAAACCGTCGGAAATCTGTCGGAATTATATCCGACGGATTTCCGACGACGTATTATTTCCGACAGGATATTTCCGACGGATATTCAATTAATTGTTTTTTATTTTTTTCTTTAATTAATTAAAATTTTAATTATTAATTATTAATTTAATAATTAATTAATTATAAAAATGAAATTAATTATAAAATTCATTATGATTAAAATAAATTCAGTAAACATAATTTAAATTTGTTCAAAAAAAAAAACATAAAATATTAAATTCAAATGTTCGAAGAGTTGTCCGGGTTGCGGGGATCGGGAAAGAGATGGGGGAATTGTTGCTGCATAACCTTCTGCAATTGGGTGAGTTATGTCTGGGTTGAGGCTTGTGCGGACTTTAGTTGCTCGACCTCCGTGTCACGTTCTTTCACCGTCTGGGTGAGCCTCTCGATTTCTTCTCTGTAATCTGAATCAAACCGAGGAACAGAGGAAGAAGTTTCTTGGGTTGGAAGTCCGCCTAACCCAGCAAATCGACCTTTGACTTGCCGAGTTTCCTACAAAATTTTATAAAAATCATTAATGAAATTACAAAGAAAAATAATTAATAAAAACAAATCGAAACTTACATTGAGAACAATGTCGTTGATAACTTCCCGGGGTAACTCGTTTGAGGACGACGATCCGTCGAGATTAAGCTGGGACATTGTAACTTCATGTTCCAACTTCTTCTTCTTGCATATCTCTACAAGGTCGCGCATGCCCGGGTCTTGGATCACACCGGTTTTTTTGTTGGTGTGCCTATGCTCGATAATTTGAAGATAATCAGGAGGTTTGCCGTCTTTCTTCGCCTGTAAAATTTTGTTAAGTAAGTAATAATAAAAATGAAATTATTAATTAAAAATTGAAATTAGACTTACCATTTCCATCGCATCGCGTTCGACGGTCTTTGCGCCCCCGTTGTGGATGTACATCCCCTTCCCTCCTCGTTCGCTCCTTCGGTTCTTCGAGTTTGTTTCGGAAAGCTTCTTCGTCGCAGGCTTACTCCAATACTCGCCAAAGCCTTTCCAGACGTCGTCGTCAAGGTCCTTCGGCTTGTCTTTGTTCTGCTTTCACTTCTCTTTCCACTCGTTCATGTGTTTCGAGTATGAACGCGCAGCATACTTGTCGAATTGGCCAAGTACTTCTTTCGTAAGCGTATGGTGCCACGTAAACTCTTGCCACAGACTAGAAAAAAACATAATGTTACTTTTCAAAATTAAAATTGACAAAATAAACTACAAAAAAAAATTAAAAATCGGAAATTTTTATACCGCGAAACTCCGGTGCCACAAGTCTTTCTCGTCTTTAGGCATGTCCGAGTACTTCTCGTACGGTTTGTCCAACATGTTGTGGAGCATCCGTAAAATAGACTTTGTGATCTCAATCGACAATTTAAACCTGAAAACATTAGAAAAAAAATTATGTACGTTTAGATTAAAAATCTAAATAAATTGAAATAATAATCAAAATCTTCGAACTTACGACGTCCCGTCCTCTAATTTCGGATCGAGACGGATGCAATGGCCCCGGTTGGGCTGTTGGACAAGCTCCTCGATGGTGATCCGGCTCTGAGCTACAGATTGCTCGGACTCTGGGATTTGAGTTTCAGAGCTCGGTCCGGCAGGACGCGTAGCCCGAGAATCCCGAGAACGCCGTCCTTGGGAGGCGCCGCCCAAACGTAGTCCATCCTCGTTACTCCTGCCGGAAAAACCAAAAAAATGTTAGTACTCCCAAAAATTCAAAAAAATATCCGCAAAATAAAAAATTCCCAAAAATTTCAAATATCAAGAAATTTCAAAATTCTCAAACGTTTCAAAATTCCCGAAAATTTTAAAATTCCCGAAAATTTTCAAAATTCTCAAATATTTCAAAATTCCCAAAAATTTCAAAATTCCCGAAAATTTCAAAATTCCCGAAAATTTTGAATTTCCCGATTTTTTTTTAAAATTCAATAAACTACTAAAATTTTTCAAAAAATTCAAAAAACAATTCTAATAAGTTTTTCATAAAATTCTTTTTTATATAATTATACAAAAACGTGTTTTAGTTTATATAATTATAATATTTATAAAAAATGTTTTTTATATTATTCTAAAAACGTTTTATATAATTCAAAATACGTTTTATAAAATTTTCATATTTTTTCAAAAACGGTTTTATATAATTATAATAATATTTATATAAAAACTTTTTTAGAAACTAAATACAATTTTTTTATAAAAACGTTTTGTTGAATTATATTTATAATTAATATTTATAAAAAACGTTTTTCAATTATATAATTATAATTAATATTTTTAAAAAACCGTTTTTATTCAAAAATTATAAAAACTTTCATCTTCTAAATCTAAATCTAAAAACTAAAACCTAATCAAATTTCAAATCTAAATCTAACACCCTAACAATCTAATTCCATAACTCAATCTAAATGTAACAATCTAACAACCTAAAGCATCTTAATTAATCCAAAACAACAATTGAAAAGGAAAAGATTTGAAGGATTAAGAAAACTTACATGTTGGGATTGAGAGATTTGAGGGATTGAGAGATAGAAAGATAGAGAGACAGAGAGACTCGAGAGAGAGAGAGAGAATTTTCGCAGAAGGAAGGAAGAGAGAGAGAGAAACGAAAGAAATGAAGAAGAAACGCTTCGATTTTTAATATATATCAATTTCCGACGGATATATCCGCCGGAAATCCGTCGGTTTTTGATGAAAAATTTCGTTTTGGCGGTCAAGCTTCCCGCGGTCTCGAAAAAAATCGAGACGGCTTTGGGAAATCACCGTATATTCCCTGCATGTCTTTCCATTGGCCAGTCAACACACACGTGTCCTCGTGTAAAAGCCGTCGGAAAGCCGTCGGAAAATTCCGACGGATGTAGGGTAAATTTAGGGTTTAGGGTTTAGGGTATAGGGATATGATTTAACAATCCCTAATCTATAGGTTTCCTTCAAAAAATAATACATACATCAATTTAAAAGGCTTTGTTTGAGTTTTCAACATTTAAAACATCAAAACCTATACATTACTCATAACATCTATATACCTTATACTAAAACTTATACTAACACCTCTATCAAATTTTATAAAATCTATAACACATTTTTAATTTGAAATTTGACAAGTTCAAGCTATTTTATATACATCATTTAAGTATTTGACTACAATTTTTACAAAAAAAAACCTAACCCCTATACCCTAAACCACATTTTTGGGAATTCCGACGGATACGGGTTGCAAAACTGATATAAACGAGGTAAACGTGTTTAATAAAACACACAAAAATGCTAAGGATAATAAAACACACAAAAATGCTAAGGAAATTTTCGACGGATTTCCGACGGATACGGAAACCTTCGGCTAAAAATGGTGCCGGGCTGTCTGGATTGTGTGGAGTCCTGGCTAAAACCAAACACCTTCGGCTAAGTATACATCCGTCGGAAATCCATCGGAAATTTCCGACGGATTTCCAACGGATACGGAAACCTTCGGCTAAAAATGGTGGCGGACTGTCTGGATTGTGTGGAGTCCCGGCTAAAACCGAAAAACTTCGGCTAAGTATACATCCGTCGGAAATTGCCGACGGATTTCCGACGGATACGGAAACCTTCGGCTAAAAATTGTGCCGGACTGTCTGGATTGTGTGGAGTCCCGGCTAAAACCGAAAACCTTTGGCTAAGTATACTTAGCATTTTTTTTTTGTTTTCGAAATGGATTATTACACTTAAGTATATCAAATGTTTAAGTTTATAAAAATTACACATAACTAATACATTCCACATAACAAATATCTAGTACAAGTACATATTTTACAATGCAAAGTTTATAAAGCTAATCTGAATCCGATGATGAGTAATTTGATTCTCCTGAATCGGAAGTTTCCCCAAATTCGTCAAATTCTTCCTCTGAATCCTCAAATATCCGATCGTCTGCATGTATGGTGAAATCAACAACAGGGTCGACCTCAAGGGAATGCTCGATTGAACCCAAACATACGGAGCTAATTTGTTGGAGGGGTTCATGATCGGACATCCCATGAACTCTACCTCTCGGGTTTATCGATGTGACTGTAACTCACGGGTCTTGCTTGTTTGTCACCCGAGGATAGGGAATGTAACATACCTACACCATGTCAAAATTTAACCACGGGAATGCAAAAATACTAAATTAAAATTTAACGTAAAAGAAAAAAAAAACAAACCTGGTCTGCTTGTGAGGCAAGTACAAATGGCTCGTATTTTTGGAGTCGCCTTCTGCTATGTAATGATGTAACACCAAATTGGTCGTGTCGCACACCGCTTCCTACTAACCGAGCATTCCCGGGTAATGAACATCGAAAATCTCACGTACGACACCATAATATACAAGATCACCGGACTGAGTAGATACACCGTAATCTGAAGTTGTAGCACTCCTATCATCCCGAAGAATCTTAAAAGCGTACCCCCATGTGCTATACATCACATGTGACTGTCGTCACCTGAACGAATAAAAAAAAATGAGTAAAAGAAACCATTCATTAGATATGAAAGTTAAAAACAAGGCAATCAAAACACTTACATAATCTCTTAACCAACGTCCGAACTCTTCCTGTTTGAGCTCGATTAGCTCGTCTTCTGTTTTGTTCGGATATGAAAAACGTTGATAAGCCATATACAAGCTGTGACATTGAAGCGATCATCACGTTAACATATATATAATCAATGACCCAATAAGTAATTAATAATTTGGTTCAATATAATACCTCTCATATTCTTCAATTCCGTCGCCATTTGTGAGAATATACATATGCAAATGATCCCGCTCCTGTGATGAAAATCTCCGCTTCTTGCCTTTTCCACTAAGTCGTCCAATCTCTAAGAATATATGAGGAACATCGACATGATAGAAAGGTAGTACGCCTCCGTCATCATGTCGAGCTGCTCTACGACTCTTCGTTTTCACTTGTGATGGGAAGTAGAACTCGGAAAAATGTGAGGTTTCTTCATTGATGCTCTGTGCGACAATAGAACCCTCAACTCTGCTCAAAATTTTCACCTTCTTCTTTCGATGAAACATATACCGTTCGAAAGGATACATCCAACGGTACTGAACCGGGCCCCCTAACTCTACTTCTCGAGGGAGATGAATGGTTAGATGTTCCATAACATCAAAGAAGGAAGGCGGAAATATCTTCTCCAAATTACAAAGGATTACATGTATATTATCCGCAAGATTACGGATACCGTCTGATGTAAGAGAGCGCAAACATATATCTCGAAAAAAGCACCAACCCCTGCATAATATAGATAAAAAATGAATAAATAAATACTAACGTATATATTATGTAAAGTATTAACAAATTAATTTAATGATTGTATATGCAATTGCTTCGTGGACATTACGTGGTAGAAGACATGCAAAGGCAAATGGAAGTAAGCGCTGCATCACCACATGGTAATCATGACTCTTCATCCCAGTAAACTTCCCTTCTCCATGATTAACGCAGTTCCGAAGGTTAGATGCGTATCCGTCCGAGAATCTAACACTTTCGGTAATCCAGTAAAAAAATGCGGGCTTTGAAGGTTCATCCAAACGAAAAGCCGGGACCGGAGGCTTCCTGCTCCCTGTCACATGTAGTGCTCTTCGAGAACAAATGTCTGGCAAGTCCAATCTAGACTTCAGATTGTCCTTCGTCTTCCCTTGGACATTGAGAACGGTGTTCATAATGTTGTCGAAAAAATTCTTCTCAATGTGCATTACATCTAGATTATGCCTCAAAAGATAGTCCTTCCAATAAGGCAAATCCCAGAAAATACTCGTCTTGTGCCAATTATGTACGTTGCCACAACCATCACCTGGATGATGCCCCTTACCACCACAATCAACGGTCCTCTCTGCACCAAAATCTCTGAACTGAGTCAACAAATAGTCTCCATCTAACTCAGGAGGTGGACCATCAAATACTTTCCGGTTCTTCCTAAACAATGTGGTGCTACGACGATAAGGATGATCGCTAGGTAGGAATCGCCTATGACAGTCAAACCAAGAGGTTTTGCGTCCGTGCTTCAATTGGAATGCATCAGTGTTATCTTGACAGTACGGGCACGATAACCTTCCGTGAGTTGTCCATCCTGATAACATGCCATATGCTGGAAAATCGCTAATGGTCCACATAAGTACCGACCGCATGATGAAATTCTGCTGACAAGAAACATCAAACGCCTCAACACCTTGGTCCCATAACACTCGCAGCTCATAAATCAATGGCTGCAAAAACACATCGAGTGATCTCTTCGGATGGTCTGGTCCAGGAACGAGAATGCTAAGGAACAAGAACTCCCTTCGCATGCACAAAGATGGCGGCAAATTGTAAGGTGTTACAATTAATGGCCACAAAGAATATTGCCTGCCGTGCTTCCCAAAAAGGTTGAAACCATCGGTACATAATTCAAGGTATACGTTCCTCGTCTCATAGATTGAAAATGTTTCCATGCTTCTGCGTCTGACGGATGGGCGATTTCTCCATCCGTTGTATGCTCTGCATGCCATCTCATTGATCCCGCTGTGCGCTCTGACTGGTATAACCTCTTCAATCTCTCTGTTAACGGCAAATACCACATCCGTTTATATGGCACTGACACTCTTCCACCTGTTTTCTTATATCGAGGTTTGCGACAAAAACGGCATGACGAATGGTCTGCGTCCTCTCTCCAGTAGAGCATATAGTTGTCGATGCATACATCTATCATTTGATACGGCAATCCTAGACCTTGAAAAAGTTTCTGTATCTCATAGTATGATGCCGGTGCAAGATTATCTTCTGGCAAAATTTCTTTCACAAAATCAGCGATTGCATCCACGCACTCTTCACTCAAATTGAAATCCGTCTTTATACCCATCATCCTAATTGCAGTTGATAAAGGGGAATGTCCACCTCTACACCCATCATATAACGGATGTTTAGCAGCGTCTAATATATCAAAGAATCTCTGAGATTCTAAGTTAGGTTCTTCTCCTCTATCTCCATACTCATCAACCGATAGTATTCTTTCACGAAATGCATCGTTCACCATCTGAACATGAACTACAATACTTTCTACTTCCATTGCAGGTTCTTCTAAGCTAGCGTTATCCTCAATATACTGTTCACTAGTACTAGCATAATTATCCACCATTGTATCATTTTCTCCATGATAATACCAAATCTTGTAACCCGGCATAAATCCATGACAATAAACATGTGACCATACTTCATATATCACGATTAATCTACGATTCCCACAATTCTTACAAGGGCAATAGATTTTACCGTTTTTTTCGCTTTCTTCTGATTACCCGCAAATGCCATGAATTCCTGCAGACCTTCTCTGAATTCTTCCGTAACTAGGCCCGTGTCCGGATTTGATGAGGTTTGTCCATCCATGATCAAAAATAATTATAAGGATCTGAAGAAGACATTTTCGTAAGGAATTAGATAAGAGAGTTTTTTTTGTTGTTGTGATTGTAAATGAAAGGGTGGATACGTTTTTATAACCAAAATTGTGCGCGTATTCCGACGGATTTCCGACGGATGCAACATAGATATTATCGATGTCAGCCGTCAGAAATGGCCTTGTTTTCTTGTAGTGTCAAGTCCCCGCGAACGCTCAACCGTCATCGTCAGCACCAAATTTTCGGAGCTTTCCACCGCCACAACAACTATTCCAAGACTCGATGCCTCAACACCGTGGAGAAGAATTACCTGCGGCTTCGGCTCCACTGGAGGACACTCCTGCGTCACCACTTCGGAACTGTCACAGTCATCCATCTTCTCAAGGACAGAGCTTCCATGACGAATCTGCACCAGGTTTGCCGGATCTCCATGAGGACACACTACGGGCTCTGAATGCTTTGCTTATGGTGCTAGACCGAGATAGATTCACCACCGTCCTCTCTCTCACACCGACGCCGAACTCAACTTGGTATGTTCCTTTTCTTAAATTTGGTTAATGCGATTGCTTTTGTTTATGCAAAATATTGACTTGGATTTGTTTTTGTTTTTGTTTATGCAAAATATTGACTTGTTTATGCAAATTTGGTTAATGCGATTCTTAAAATTGGTTAATGCGATTGTAACGAATATTGACTTGGATTTGTATTGACTTGGAGTCATATTGACTTGGTTGTATTGACTTGGTTGTTTATGAATTGAACAAACTTGATCCGTTAGTAACCAAAACATAGATTCGGAAACTGAAACTGAAACTGATATATACTTTAGCTGTTTATGACTTGGAGTTGTATTGACTTGGTTGTATTGACTTGGAGTTGTCACGAACAACTCAGAAACTTTTTGGTTTGTTTTCTTTCTTTACTTGTCTTGTCAAAACAATAATGTATATTATTGATTAAACGTTTGCTTTGTCTTGTCTTAAACTGTAATGTACTACTTAAAAGTTACAGTCTTGTCTTAAACTGTAACTGTAATGTACTACTCAAAACTTTCTGGTTTGTTTTCTTTTAAGTAGTACATTACAATATTGATTAAACTGTAATGTACTACTTAAAACTTTGTCTTGTCAACTGGAAACGTTTGCTTTGTGTTGGTTAATTAAATGGTTTGCTTTGTGTTGACTGTAGATGTATGTGTGTCTGACTTTATGAGTTTCTGAGTTTGCAGGTTTACTCGCGACAAGGGATCTAAACTGGTTAGGTCAATTACTAAAGTGTTTACAAACAAATTTGATGCTCCCTACTATAGATGGACATGTGTGCCTCGAGAGAGACAAGAAATATACTTTCTCGAGTTCGCGGTACAGTTTTCTATTCTTTAGCATTCACATATAGGTTTGCTTGTGATGTTTTTACTAACATCATTCTATTCTCTTTGTATTGTAGAAAACCCACACATGGGATCCATTGATAACATGGACAGTTCAAGGCTATTTCGAGGAGATCTGTCAACGCCGGATGAAAGACATGGTTAGCAGCGTGAGGACTAGTCGAGAGCGACCTAATTGGATCGGCGACAATCTCTGGAAAATGATGACAGACTACTGGGACACCGAAGAAGCAAAGCAAAGGAGTCTCACCTATTCCAATGCTTGTATGTCTGACCGTAACGGTCTCGGTCCTTACATCCACTTATCAGGGCCAAAGTCGTATCAACAAATCCAATCCGAAATGGTTAGTAACTTTTCATAATCCTTTTGTTTTGTCATATTCTGTTGTTGCTTGGTTGTTGCTTGTATTCTGTCATAATCCTTGTTTTTTTTTGTAACATTGCAGGAAGAGGAATTGGGAAGACCGGTTAGTCCTGGTGAGGTTTTCAAAAGGACACATACAAAGGCATATGGTACGTATGTCGATAGGAAGGCGGAGAAAATTGTTGAAACATATGAGAAGAAGGTGCAAGAGAAGTTGTCTGAGCTCGGGACCGAGACTTCAGAAATTTCCAACGGTGCGTCGCGACCTCGAGAGCTAACAACAAATGAATATACGTCAATCTTTCTTCAGGTAAAGTAACATTTTTTCAGAGTCCACATTTTTATATAGTCTTGGATTTTTTCATGGTCTTGACATACATGTTTTTGTCTTACTTTTCGCAGGCCACTGAGATAGATTCACGAGGAACTCCTTATGGAGTTGGAAGCATGAAGGAGACTCTTCTCAATGGCAAGCGCAAGCAACTCGGAGACTCTTCATCTTTTGTTGCACTGCAAGAGCAACTGAAGGAAGCTCAACGGAAAATTGAAGAGCATGCTGCTTATAATGAACGGCGTGATGCTGAGATTGCTGCCCGTAAAGCAGAGCACTCCAGAGCTGCGGCTGAGCAAAAGGACAAGCTCGAGCACTTCTCCTTGGTGGAAAAGTACCTAAGACAAACTGATCCGCGGTTTCTAGACTTCGTGGCATCTCATTCAACTCCAGCAACAACCGAAATGCTTCCATCAGCCACTCTACCAGATCCAAGTACCATATCTTAGGTCACTAATCCCTGTTTTTTTTTGTGAACTCGAACTCATGAACTTATTGTTTTTGTTTATGTTTTGGCTTTTGTGAACTCATCAACCGGTTGAATATTTGTAATGAAATGTTATTTTCAGTAAAATGTCTTTACTTTACTTTTGTAGCTTTAACTTTGTAACATAGGTTATTTTGAAACCATTTGAGAAACAAAACAAACACGATTCAGTCATACCATATTCTTGTTTTGTCAACGAATATAGTCACTAAACAGTCGCCTATTAGTCGTCAAATAGTCGCAGGAGAATAGCTGAGTAGTCGCAACATATTTACGTCCGCAAAGCTTGATGTCCCTAATAGTCGCCAAATAGTCGTTTAATTAATCATAGAATAGTCAGTGAATAGTCACTAAATTTAACGACTATTTAGTGACTAACACTATCCGACTGCATCTTACCCATTCTATAGTTGTTCAGTAGTCGCAATTGTAGTCGCCGATTAATCGCAAAATTTGCGACTACTTTACGACTATTGAACGTTTACACTGTTCAATCGTAAAGTACTCGCCATTTGGCGACTATATGTACGACTACATACTTTAGCGACTAAATATTAATGACTACAGGTTTTAGTCACTATTTAGTCGTATTACAACTTTTAGCGACTATTGTGCGACTCCTTCTGCAGTTGCCAAATCGCTGTATTTTTGTAGTGAAAATGTCCCAATTCACCCCGGGCAGAAGCCCTCCACCCGCGGCCAAGAGGCAGTTTGCCGCGGCCAAGAGGCAGTTTGCCGCGGCCAGGAGCCTTCCACCCGCGGCCAGGAGCCTTCCACCCGCGGCCAAGGTGTGTTTCGCCGCAGAGACCATGGACCCGCGTCCAAGTCAGTTTCGTCTCGTAAGCCCAATTGCATGGCTCGTTTAAATCCCGTCAACTTAAAACCCTAAAGACCGACGAAAGTAGAAGAGAAGACCTATAAATATGTGTTTTAGGAACCCTAATTTCGTGTGCTTGATTTTACACCATTTTTAGTTTAGTTTTGTACTTACATTTTGCTCTTTACTTTCGATACTCTTCGAGATTGGTGAAGAGGTTTTCTCCAGACATCGTTCTTAAAATCGAGAACTCTCTTTCATCAATCTCCTATTTTATTTAATTATTTCTTTTAATTCATCTATACGCGAGTAGTTTCATGTTGGGTTTAAAGGGATTATCAAAGGGGAATTCTATGTTCGATAAGGATTTCACAAGGTAAAACCCTAGCCGAATTCTAGAGCTCTTTCTTATAGATCGTTGTTAATGCATGAATCGAGCGTCATGAACTAGAGGCTGATTCCTAGGTGTTAAAGAACCACCAAAAGTGCTGAATCTAAATGCCTGAATCGTTCATCTATAAGAGCGTGTCGCATCTATAAGAGCGGGAACAACACGATTTTCGGTGCGCCCAGAGACGAAAGCTACTGGTTGAGTATATAGATTGTTGGTGCGTAGGATGTACGAAAGTAGGCTACGCCGTTTATTCTGTTCAGTTCGTGGAGTTAAAATCTAGAATCGTATTACTAAGTGCTAAGGGGCCGTGTTTGAATCGAACATACTCTAAGATATCCCTGTCGACCCAACACCGTTTTATTAATGTTTACAAATCGTTTTACCCTTTTTACTTTATGTCATTGATTTTCATTCCTAGTTTTACAAGCAATTTTCCGTTTTTCGTTTTTTTACAATTTTCGTGACAAAACCCTATAAAAATTATTCCGTTCTAGACTTCCTTGCTAATTCTATGTGTAAGGTCTCACAGAAAAGCATTCCCTCCCTGTGGATCGATATCTAAAGTAATACAACGCACGTATGTGCACTTGCAGAATTTTTAGGTTTACAAATTTAAAACCTGTAGTCTCGGAGAACAATCCGACATCCACCAAGTTTTTGGCGCCGTTGCCTGGGAGGCAATCGCTACTGTTCTGTAACACCTTAGAGGTTAGTAAATCTCTAGAACAATTTTTTTCTTTTTAATTTTCATTTTTGCTTTTCTTCGTTTCATGCTTAGAAACATGAACTCACCTCTGTAGCGAGATCACTACTACGAGCAGGGTTGCTACGACCCATCTTGTGCTCACTACTGTCACGATTCACAGGCCAACTATGACTCGTTCTACATAGATCGGAAACCGGCACCGACCATCTACTCTCGAGGACGTTACGAGCATCTTTATTCCCGAGACGAGCCTTTTGCGTCTCCATTTGTCAACTCTTGACAAAACTCATACCGTCTTCCTCATCAAATCTTGAACTAGCACGATGAGAGCTTGGAATTCATCGCTCTTTTGAAGCCACTCGAAGAAATCATCAACCAAACCATCGAATCCCAAGTTAAGTCCGGAGCCGCTTTAAACGAGATGATAGACTCTATGACCGTTGAATTCAATAAGAAGTTCGATGATCTTGCTGCCCACGTCAAAGTCCTTGAAGAAGAGACCCCTTAAAGACGCTGCAACACTCAACGAGAGGATGGAACTCGCTGAAGAAGAACAAGGAAGACAAAAGTTTGATATTCGGAAAGCTAATAATGGGGTACGAACTTTAAACTACAAGCATGATGACTTGGATAACTCCATCAATGACAACAATAATATCGCCTACTGCTATGGGAAGGAGTAGGAGATTGGGATCATGTAGATTTAGGGTGATCCAATGGTTGATTCATGATGTTTAGGGTTAGATTTACCAATTTTACTTCTTGCTATGTGTGCTTAATGCTAGATTAGGTTAGAGATAATCAATCTAGACTTTGGGGAATTTCATATCCACAAGGTGTTTGATAAACATGTTTAGCCTATGAGAGTAGTTGTCTAGGGTGTTTATTGGTTGATTTGAATGTTGAATTTAATGCTTGCTAATCATTCTATCACAAATGAGAATTTGTTATTGATTTAGTGATTAGCAAAGTGATTAGTACCTTCAGAGAGGATTAGTCATAATTAGTGATCTTAACCTAGGGATTAGCATTGTTTGAGTATTGAACATCGTGAATTAGCTATGAGATCATCTTATTTCCATAACCTCATCCTTGGATTCGCCTTTTATTATTGCATTTAACCTCGTTTAGTGTTGCTAGTTCTTGTTCCTTGTTTCTTTTGAATTAGATTGCTATAATTAATCCCAAAACCAAATCATATTTGCTTAACTTGAATAGTACTATGCATTCTTGGTGTTTTGAAACTTAACCCATTGGATTCGATACCTCTTATGCTACATAAGCATCTAGAGAATTGATATCTAGATAGACAAAATTCTTCTATCAATTTGGCGCCGTTGCCGATTGAGTTTAGCTTTCAACATTAAGATTTTAGATTTTCTTGAGATTAAGCTTTCTTTTTATTTCGGTTACTAATTTCTTTCACTTTTTGTTGCTATCTCTCTATTCTAGGTGTATGCGTACGCGTTCTAGAGGCAACGACAACCTAGTTGAGCCAAAAGACGACATTCATCGCTTGGAACGAGGACGTAGAGCAAGGAGAGAAAGGGAACAGGTTCAAGACGTTGCCGATTTGGGTATGGAGGACGTCAAAGATATTCCAATAGGTGACATACACGACAACATGCAACAAGGCAATGGTGGCAATGGAAACCACCAAGCTCAAGGTGGCCAAGCCCAACATAACCCACCACCACCCGCCCGGCAAATGAGAGCCCCTAACCATCCCCCAAAGGCTCAAAACGTGGTTGGTGCAGGTGATGCCGCCAACGCTTATCAAAACCGGCAAGGGATCCAAGCCCCTCCGGTGGAGAACAATAACTTTGAAGTGAAGGCGGGATTGATCAATATGGTTCAAAGTAACAAATTCTACGGCATATCTATGGAGAACCCGTTGGATCATATTGATCAATTCGATAGGATATGCGGGCTAACCAAGATGAACAGTGTCTCCAAAGACGGTTTGAAGCTAAGACTTTTCCCATTTTCCCTTGGAGATAAGGCACATCAATGGGAGAAGAATCTTCCTCAAGGCTCCATCACGTCATGGGATGATTGCAAGCGAGCTTTCCTTACTAAGTTCTTCTCACCGGCTCAAACCGCCAAGTTGAGGAACAAAATCTCTAGCTTCACCCAAAGATCAAATGAGTCCTTCAACGAAGCATTGGAAAGGTTTCTAAGCTACATTTCTCAATGCCCTCATCATGGTTTCTCAAATGCTTCTCTCCTAAGCACCCTCTACCGTGGTGCATTGCCCAAGATAAGGATGCTTCTAGACACAGCCTCCAATGAGAATTTCTTGGCCAAAGATGTTGATGAAGCCATGGAACTCGTAGAGAATCTTGCTCAAAGCGACGACACGTATGGTGATGATTATGATCGTGCAACAAGAACAAAAAGTGACCTTGATGAGCACAAGAGGACCAAGGAAATGAAGATTCTCACCGAGATGATGGACAAGCAAGCTTCTATGATGGACAAGCTCCTTAGTGCTTCTCGAAACTCGGTTAACTTTGTTGGAGATTGCGAGGACAACCAAGGTTACCAAGAGAGTGTAGGTGACGTGGGTACTCAAGAGGAGATGGATTATGTGGGTAATCAAGGCTACCAAAGAGGCGGTTTCAACAACAACTACCGCAACCACCCAAATTTCTCTTACCGGAACCCAAACGTGGAGAATCTACAAGATCAAGTCTACCCTCAACAACAACAAAGCAACCAAGCTCCCCAACAAAAGCAATTCACTCAACAACAACAAGGTCTAGCTTCTAACTCACACCAACAAGGCTATGTTTCCAAAAACAACTTTCAAGGAAACCAAGGCGGGTTTCAACCCCAACAAGGCTTTGTTCCACCCGGTTTCATGCCACAAGCTGAAGGGAATGCCTCTACCTCTCAAGATGTTGATATGAAGAACATTCTCCAACAAATTCTTCAAGGGAAAGCCAATGGAGCAATGGAGATTAGTAAGAAGATGGCGGAAATCCACAACAAAGTGGATTGCTCCTACAATGATCTCACGTCTAAGTTTGAGCTCTAAAATCAAGCAACTTGAAGGCAAGGGAGTGAGTTCTTCGTCACGGCCACAAGGTCAATTTTTGGGCAAGCCCGAGACTAATCCCAAGGAATATGTAAACGCAATCACACTTTGATGTGGAAAGGAAAATCCCCCTCGTGAAGCCCCTAAGGTCGATGAGGACATCGATGTCCAAGTTGGGGGGGAGACGCTTGAAACCAAAGAAAGTGTGATTAAGGATGGTCTTGAGGATTGATACTAAGACTTTTCGGTCTTAAGGAGGTATCAATAACTCCAATACGAGTAGTATAGAAGGTTATCAATCCGTATTGGGATTAATTCTAAGCACGAAGAATACAAGGCACTCAAGTAAGTTAAGCTAGATAAGTGAGTTGTTGATTTTAACTAGTACCCTAACAAGATTTAGCAATAAACAAAACCAAACAAACTAAACGAGATATAAACTCAAATGGTGAAAGCGAATCCAAGGATGGGGTAATTGGATATAGGCTATTCCAAGTCTAATTCATGATGCTCATACACAATCAAGGTTAATTTCCAAGGTTAAGATCCTAATCGCGACTAATCCTCTCTCAAGGCACTAATCACCTATGCTAATTACTAATCCAAGATCAAATTCTCATTTGTGGACTCTTAATTAGCAAGCATTAATTTCATTAATCAAGATCACCTAAATAATCCCTTAGACAACTAATCTCTTAGGCTAAGAAGGGTATTTCTCTTAGAAAGCTCTCTTAGGCATTTCATCGAACACCTTGTGGGTGGGAAATGCCTTGAGATCAAGTTTGTCTTTCTCAAGCACAATCAAGCATTAGACACACTCCCTAAGA